>JAGDYQ010000068.1:4946001-4956851 GCA_021962125.1 Bulinus truncatus | reverse complement strand
ACTCTAGGTTGTAGAAGAGGTAACTCCACACGGCCACTCTCAGTTGTAGAAGAGGTAACTCCACACGGCCACTCTAGGTTGTAGAAGAGGTAACTCCACACGGCCACTCTAGGTTGTAGAAGAGGTAACTCCACACGGTCACTCTAGGTTGTAGAAGAGGTAACTCCACACGGCCACTCTAGGTTGTAGAAGAGCTAACTCCACACGGCCACTCTAGGATGTAGAAGAGGTAACTCCACACGGCCACTCTAGGTTGTAGAAGAGGTAACTCCACACGGCCACTCTAGGTTGTAGAAGAGCTAACTCCACACGGCCACTCTAGGATGTAGAAGAGGTAACTCTACACGGCCACTCTAGGTTGTAGAAGAGGTAACTCCACACGGCCACTCTAGGTTGTAGAAGAGGTAACTCCACACGGCCACTCTAGGTTGTAGAAGAGGTAACTCCACACGGCCACTCTAGGTTGTAGAAGAGGTAACTCCACACGGTCACTCTAGGTTGTAGAAGAGGTAACTCCACACGGCCACTCAAGGTTGTAGAAGAGGTAACTCCACACGGCCACTCTCGGTTGTAGAAGAGGTAACTCCACACGGCCACTCTCGGTTGTAGAAGAGGTAACTCCACACGGCCACTCTAGGTTGTAGAAGAGGTAACTCCACACGGTCACTCTAGGTTGTAGAAGAGGTAACTCTACACGGTCACTCTAGGTTGTAGAAGAGGTAACTCTACACGGTCACTCTAGGTTGTAGAAGAGATACAAGGCGACTGTGAACAAAAAAATTAGTTATTTTTTACATAAATGTCTTGAAATCAATCAGATTGGAGGCTGACCTAGCTAGAATGGATCGTTTAGTGTGGCCGACATGTGCCTCAAGATTGTGTTCCTCTGGTTTTACTGTGGGAAAAAGTAAATGATTTGCAATTCGAATGGCAGTTCTGAAAAGGTTCAATTGAGATTTACAAGTAAAACTGCACCTGAACACCCTTACTGATGCCCCATTCTACATCATATTTGCTTTTCAAATCTGACTAAAACCATAAAGTGGTTTCTTTTGCTGGTCCCAATCACAGTTTTCCAGAACTTTCCGACACGTTCCTGTGATACGATCTTTGCCTAGCAACAGAAAACTTTGTTTACTTTTCTTTGGACGCAAATAGGTATAGCATTCCAGATTTTAATGGCTTCCAATGCCGTAAAATTATGTTTGTTCAGTGTCGTAAAACGTGGTTGGAAAATAAGGGTGCTTTCATTGTCCCTACTTTAACCGACTAGTGCTTGGTTCAACATAAAATGTGGTACATTGTTAGTAAAGAAATTTATAGACACAAGTAGAAAGTGTTAAATATCAAGGGTAAATATGGTAGATGATAGTGAACTAGTCTAGTACTAACTGGTACAGTGTTGAAACTAGGTCTTTTAAATAACATTTAATTTCTTGAAGATAGTTTATAAATCACTACTATCTGTCATCCAGTACATTTGACATATAATACAAACACAGTTTACGTAATTTTATTAAACTATACATTAAAAATATAAATTCTTGGAATGAAATATTTAATCGTACTAGAACTGTCTACTCGACATCAATGTTACACACATCAACAAATAAGAGGGAAATATGACTTTTTGACAATATAAAGACATCTGTATTTCCTGGGACACGGGCATGTGGCGAGGTGGGGGATAACATTGAACTTTTAGCAGTAGCCCTGAAATTTTTGGGTAGCCCAATGTTAATATATATGTACTTGTGGTATATCTAGTGAACACCAATTAGCCCATAGTGATACATCTCACCAATTAGCCCATAGTGATACATCTACTATGTATTGTTTATTTATTTATTTTTTCAAACGCAAGTATCATACACTACATTTAAATAACAAACTATCTGCTCATGACGTGTTTCTAAGACTGTGCGTTGCTCTATAATAGTTTCATGACGTGTTTCTAAGACTGTGCATTGCTCTATAATAGTTTCATGACGTGTTTCTAAGACTGTGCATTGCTCTATAATAGTTTCATGACGTGTTTCTAAGACTGTGCATTGCTCTATAATAGTTTCATGACGTGTTTCTAAGACTGTGCATTGCTCTATAATAGTTTCATGACGTGTTTCTAAGACTGTGCATTGCTCTATAATAGTTTCATGACGTGTTTCTAAGACTGTGCATTGCTCTATAATAGTTTCATGACGTGTTTCTAAGACTGTGCATTGCTCTATAATAGTTTCTGGTTGGCTGGGTGGAGCTTTGGGAGCGAGTCAGAACTTCATGCCGCAGCAAGTCCTGATGCTGTTGGTCACGGGTTCGACTCCCGGCGAGTACCAGTCACCTACTTATGTCTCCCGTGGTACCTAAATGACTATTGCACTATCGGCTATGGTGGGAATGAAAGAAGGGCTATTAAAAACACCATGTTAGTGGTTAATATCATCCTATTAGGGACTTGTAAAAAAAACAGCTGAACAATTCACTCATGAAGCCACGTCAAAAGTTCATAAACAAGTATTATTTATTATTAAACATTATGGCGAAAGAACAAAAGGTGACCTATAGCTTATATTGTTGTTGTTTTTTTTTTCTTTTGGAATAGAGTTATTTTTAGTTAGCAATGTTTCTGTTGTTGTCGTTACGCACTAGATGTCAAAGGTCACCACCATTGAAATAAAGTAGATGTGAGTGTTCGGGGAAAATAAACACGAATTCACAGAGGATGAGAACCACGGAATTGAATGTAGAATTCTATTCCAACATAATCATTCATGTCATAATAATACATTAGTTACAAACACACACAGCATCCGAGACAAAATGGAAAAAAAAAATATTCTTATCAAAGTCTCATAAAAAGTCACAATCTACTTCGTGAAACTACAATATGTCACAAGTTTTAAACAATAAATTATAGAAAATATGTCCAACACGTCAAAAACCTGCCTGAGTCAGAAGTCTTCTGAAATTTAGAAAAACATTTATAAGATATTTTGATTGGTATAAGATAACTCTGGTAGACTGTATACTTCAAGACGAGAACTATTTTCCTATACGCCATAAGTCTTCAAGTGACATTATGGTCAGAGTACGTGCATATTTTTTGTCTATACGTGTATAGATATATATCTTAGGAACGGAAATATATTTGGGGCTGACTAAGATACACATTATTTAAAAAAAAAAAAACCTGATTCTTACCTCGCATTTTAAAGGTATCTATAAACAGGTCCATTCATTTTTAGTCAAATTATTTAGTTTAATGATATATTTTTGTTTCCTGCATACTTTATTTCAGTGGACGGATGACCGAGTGGTGTAGAGCGTTTGACTGTCGACTTGAGAGTTCCTGGTTCGATCCTCGGTGAGAAAAACATGCAATTTTGACGGGTGAAATTTGGTGTAAGATAGGGAAATAAAGGCGAATGGTCATTGTGCTAACCACACAATCCCAACATATGCCGTGGTTATATAAACAGATGAAATCTACACTTTATCTGCCCTGTTGGTCTAACAGACTAAAGGAATTTACTGTACTTTTTTAATACATTGTTTAACCGAGCAATAAAAAGAATTTGAAGACATTCAAGTCCAAAATATTTGAATGCTATAATGTTGCCATTTCATAAAGTACAAAATATATAAAAAATGGCGTCCACGCTTTTATTTAGTCAATAATACAATTTCTATAATATATTTTTATTTCACATTTTGCTGGGTCACAGGCGGTAAAATGAAAAGATCTACATCAGCCATTGGCAAACTACCACCCTCGGGACATATCGGTCCGCCGACGCGTTTAAGATTGATGAACAACACACCATCCTTGTCAACACTCCATCCATGTCAACACACCATACATGTCAACACTCCATACATATCAACACCCCATACATGTCAACACTCCATACATGGCAACACTCCATCCATGTCAACACTCCATCCATGTCAACACTCCATCCATGTCAACACTCCATCCATGTCAACACTCCATCCCTGTCAACACTCCATCCCTGTCGACACTCCATACATGTCAACACTCCATCCATGTCTACACTCCATACATGTCAACACTCCATCCATGTCAACACTCCATCCATGTCAACACTCCATCCATGTCTACACTCCATCCATGTCTACACTCCATCCATGTCAACACTCCATCCATGTCTACACTCCATACATGTCAACACTCCATCCATGTCAACACTCCATCCATGTCTACACTCCATCCCTGTCAACACTCCATCCATGTCAACACCCCATACATGTCAACACTCCATACATGGCAACACTCCATCCATGTCAACACTCCATCCATGTCAACACTCCATCCATGTCAACACTCCATCCATGTCAACACTCCATCCCTGTCAACACTCCATCCCTGTCGACACTCCATACATGTCAACACTCCATCCATGTCTACACTCCATACATGTCAACACTCCATCCATGTCAACACTCCATCCATGTCAACACTCCATCCATATCTACACTCCATCCATGTCTACACTCCATCCATGTCTACACTCCATCCATGTCAACACTCCATCCATGTCTACACTCCATACATGTCAACACTCCATCCATGTCAACACTCCATCCATGTCTACACTCCATCCCTGTCAACACTCCATCCATGTCAACACTCCATCCCTGTCAACACTCCATCTATGTCAACACTACATCTATGTCAACACTCCATACATGTCAACACACCATACATGTCAACACTCCATCCATGTCAACACTCCATGCATGTCAACACTCCATCCATGTCAACACTCCATCCATGTCAACACTCCATACATATGCTCTTAGTCCTGCCCGCGACTAAAAAGGTTTGCCCACTCATGACCTAGATATTATGTATGCAAGAGTACAACAGCTCCATTTCCATTGTTGTACTTTGCTAAACTGAAAGTTTGTTCATCTGCTACGTAAAGAGTTAATGAATTCAGCAATAAGCAAAGGAAAACCTGAACACAATTAAAATGAGGCATGTTTAATTCCAACGATGCCATATCGTAGCTCACGTCACAACAACATAGCAACAGCGACAATCTCTCGAGATTACGTCACAAAACATAGCAACAGCCATATACTCTCGAGATCACGTCACAAAACATAGCAACAGCCATATACCCCCTCAGATTACGCCTCAACATCTATATCATAAACCTTAGATATATATATAAGACATAGATATATAGGACATCTATAAACTTATAAGACGCATTTGATGTCTGTCTGTCTGTCTGTCTGTCTGTCTGTTCCCTTATAACTCAAGATCCAGACGAACAAATAACGTGAAATTTGTTACACATACACATAAGTACATGGGGAAGGTTATAGGACAGGTTTTGTTTCATCTCGATGGGTAGTTTAATTGTAATTAATTATTTTTATTTTAGTATTTTACTATATTAAAGTAATCTCGACGGCGCCATAGATAAAATTCCTCTGTGACGTCATTTCCCTATGATACATTTTTAAAAGAGGGGTAACTCCCGGAAACTCCAATTGTAAACATGATGAAATCAATAGTCATATCTATTTACCTATCGTTTTATGTATTCGGAAGATTAAAATTAAAGGTGCACTTTAATAAACCGAAATACGTTAATTAAAATGTTTCTGTGACATTATTAACATTATTAATACAATCTCAATGCGTAGTTTAATTGTAATTAATTATTTTAGTATTTTACTATATTAAAGTCTTCACGGTATGGGATCGCCTTCACTATAAATAAAAATCGCGCACCAAGTGAATGTGTAATTGAACGGACGGAGAAGAAAGGGCTAGGGACGGGAAAAAAAAATATTGTTGTTGTTTTTTTTTTTCATGCTGCAAGTACCCGGCTTTGCCCGGGATTAAAATAAGGTTTTCTGTTTATTTAAGAAGCGTAATTTGACGTTTAATTGTACAGAGAGAGGGAGGGGGAGAGAGAGATAAAGTGAGAGGGGGCAGGGAGGGAGAGGGAAAAGAGGGGAGAGAAGGAGGGAGGAGGGAGAGAGGTGGTAGTGAGGGAGATTAAGGGGAGGGAGGGAGAGGAGGGGTTGGAGAGAGAAAAGGAAGGGAGAGAGTAGGGAGGGAGATAGAGGGGAGAGAGTGAGATAAAGGGGATGGAAGGAGAGAGGGAGAGAGAGGATGGGAGAAATGGGAGGGAGTGAGAGATAAAGAGAGAGAGGGGGCAGGGAGGGAGAGAGGGGGAGGAGGAAGGGAGGAAGGTGGAGAGAGGGGGGGACGGGGGTGAGAGAAGGAGGGAGGGATATAGGGAGTGAGATGGGAGAGTTAGGGAGGGAGGGAGAAAGGGAGGGAGGGAAAGAGAATGGGAGAGAGGGGTTAAGGAGGGAGAGAGAGGGGGGAGGGAGGGAGAGAGATAAAGAGTGAGGGGGGCAGAGAGAGAGAGAGGGAATGAGGGAGGGAGGAAGGGGGAGAGAGGTGGAAAGGGGAGGGAGGGAGAATGGAGGGAGAGAGGGGTTAGGGAGGGAGAGAGAGGGGAGGGAAGGAGAGAGGGAGAGGATGGGAGAAATGGGAGGAAGAGATAAAGAGAAAGGGGGCAGGGAGGGAGAGAGAGGGAAGGAGGAGGGAGGAGGATGGACGGGGGAGAGAAGGAGGGGGAGAGAGGGAGATGGGAGAGGAACGGAGAGAGATGGGAGAGAGGGAGGGAGAGGGAGGGAGGGAGAAAGGGAGGGAGGGAAAGGGAGAGAGGGGGAGGGAGGGAGGGAGAAAGAGAGGAAGGGAGAGAGGGGGTAGGGAGAAAACAGAAGGTAAACAGAAAACCTTATTTTAAACCCGGGCAAAACCGGGTACTTGCAACTAGTAAATATATAATACATTAAAGACATAAACACCCTTTGAATGAGCTCTTATAGTTTTATTAGAATAAAGCAGTTTTAAATGAAATAAACTAATTTTTATTTCAGCTAAAGTCTGTCATGCCATTTCACAAAGTCAGCCATGCCATCTCACAAAGTCAGCCATGCCATCTCACAAAGAAGTCAGCCATGCCATCTCACAAAGTCAGCCATGCCATCTCACAAAGTCAGCCATGCCATCTCACAAAGTCAGCCATGCCATCTCACAAAGTCAGCGGTTCTCATCTGTTTTTTCGTGACTGTACCACGAAGGGTGCGAAAATATGTCACAGGTATCCAGTGCTCGATTTAAGTAAAAACCAGTGCCGGGGATGAATACAATTTTCTGCAGAGCCGGGGATAAATATCATCCCCGGCGGGGATGAAAAAAGCTAAAGCAGAGCCGGGGATGTCGATTCTCAGTGCCGAGGATATCCCCGGCATCCCCAGCGACGGCAAGATGGCAACAATATTTTTGAGGATCTTCAATTTACAATCCATTGGTCAACAAATATCTAATTTATTTTCATAAACAAAACCAACAATAATATTAAACGAAATGGGGAAAACATTTGTCTTAATTAACATAGTTCACGTTGGTTCAAACAAATTTGAAGCTGCACATTAATAGAACAAGCAATGAATTTATTTGTAACAAAAAATACAAATTTTTCATTTATTCTCTGTTTGTTGAAATCAAACATTCCATTACTAAAAATTATTTCAATTATTTAAACAAATTATGACGTTGTTACATAACTAATTATTTTGTTGGTTTGCCTCAAGATAGGCCTACATCGCTAGCAGAAAGCCTTCCGTCTTTTAACCACATTGTGGCATGCAACTTTGCATCAAAATATTAACGTGGTGGACCATTAATTTGAATAAATAGCAATTGTTTGATGGTTTCGACATCTAATGAATTATGATGTAAACAAACAGTTACCATCACTTGGTACATCGACAATAGTGCAGCCTCGCTCTTCAACTATTTTAGTTAGATTTGTGTATAAACTTGTTAAAACAATATAGGAGTCCCCGGGCCTAAAAATGAAAACGATGCAGTATGAATTGCAATGAATGACTGTCTGAGCAGGTGCGGTTCCTGGGGTAGGCGATATACGCCCCCCCCATTGCCTACTATCCCCTGGCCTATATACTGGCCTTCCCGAGGACCAATTCCTAGATCCGCCTTGTGTCAGCGTTTTAATATCAGCATCATCAAGAGAAAAATCATATTTAGATTACACTGTTTAATTTAATTGTATAACATGTGAAGTATCTTATATCTGTGAATCACTCTTGACAACATATATTACACTGTTTACGAGCAAATGGTTTTACTCCAGTGTTTCCATTAAATATAAATCTAGTGCGTGCAGAATAAAACATTATTTTATCAATACATCCAGCTACTTAGGTATTTTGATTTCAACTTCAAATTAAACTTATTAAGGTCGGATAATCTAAACTTGTAATAACAAATTATTGATACGGATATACTGTAACACATGACTTACACGCAGAAGACGTAAAATGAAGATCATCATTTTGAGAGTTCACTCCTTGAAATACAGTTGTATGTTTGTAAAAGACAACTTTGTTTGGGTTAACGTTTTTGCAAGACGGCTCTTTTGACATCTTAATTTAAAATTATAAAATAAAAATATTACTTGAAATCTTTTTCTGGATTTTTATATAAAAATAAAAATTTTCAATTGATAATTTGCGCCTAATTACGACTTATACGAGCGACGAATTAAAAGCGAACATAAAATATGAACCAAAGATTACAAAAAAATACTTCGAACTCTTACTGTACGTTTATTTCTATTGATTCTGTAGATAGAAACGCAGTACAAAATTAGGAACTTAAACTTCAAAATTTACCAGTACTCGCTCGACTTAAAAAAAAAATCAGTGCTGGGGATGAAAAAAAAAATCCGCAGAGCCGGGGATAAATGTCATCCCCGGCAGGGATCACATTAGCTAAAGCAGAGCCGGGGATGACAGTCCTCAGTGCCGGGGATATCCCCGGCATCCCCGGCGGTAAATCGAGCACTGCAGGTACCCCTCATAAGTAATTTCGCAAATAAATGTAATTATTGTCACAACGGAAAGTGCTTAACTTTCTAATGAGATACTTGAGCATTTATTTGCCACTGCGTACATCTTCATAACATTTCCCCGACCCTTTTGTGTACGCATAACACCGGTTGAGAATCGCGGCACTTGAGCACTTTTATTTACCATGTCAGAATTAATGTGTAGAGTGATCAATTCGAAATATTCTGTTTAAACAATCCATATAGATTATAAATAAAATTAACTTGGTTGTCAGCCAGTGTCTGAATTTCGAGTGTACTAGACGAGAAACTTTCTTCACCAGACAGCATAAATATGTAACATTTTGTATGTCTCGCAGGTAAATAGTTAAAATATATTTTGACACACCCACACACACATACACAAACACGACACCATCCAACTGACAAGTCGTCGCTCTAAATTCCACTTTCCACTTCAACCTATGGACATGTTGTGATTGTCGTTAACAGATGAAGTGTGAAATGTTAACAGAAAATTAGCATGTCATTCACGTATTAACATTTTAAATGGCTATCTAAACTTGTTGACCTTATCATAAACATTTTTCTGACCCATTTCTCCAAAATACGTACATGTGTGTGATGGCTGAACAAGGGCAGTAACTATGAGGTACAAATCAATAAGTCGTGCAGAGTAACTCTAGGGTTATTTCAACAATGGCAGCGTTATGTGCTGGGCCAAAAGTTTTTGTTTTTGTCATAGATAGGCAGGGGCCGTTGTTACCCTTAATTTTGAATTTGCAGCTTTATGACCATGTACAGCCTCTTAATAGTAATAAGACTAATAAGCCTTTTTACAGGACTTGGTACAATAGTATCGATACAAAATAATAAATAACAACCACATCTTCATATAGTAAACATCATTTCTATATTTGAGATAGACATGAATAACATAGATATTAAAAACAAATAGTTTCGCCACAATTGTGTCACCAAAACAACAGAAACAGAAGTTATGATTTTTTTTTTAACAGTCAGAGATGGTACCACCAGAGATGGTACCACCAGAGATGATACAGTCAGAGATGGTACCACCAGAGATGATACAGTCAGAGATGGTACCACCAGAGATGGTACAGTCAGAGATGGTACCATCAGAGATGGTACAGTTATTTTCTCTTACTAACTATCTTTACTTTACTTACACATTGTGAACTGAGAAAAATTACTTCATTTCATTTTGTTTTCATTTCATTCTATTTCTAACATCTAACGTAGTTCTATGTGATATATTTTGCATATTTTACATTTATGGCCAAAAGCATTCATATGTGTGTATTCAGGACGATGTTTTATCAATGAAAATACATTTGATGGCCCTATACAAAGATACATTCGATGGCCCTATACAAAGATACATTCGAAGGCCCTTTACAAAGATACATTTGACGGCCCTATACAAAGATACATTCGATGGCCCTATACAAAGATACATTTGATGGCCCTATACAAAGATACATTCGATGACCATATACAAAGATGCATTTGGCCAGCCCAATATAAAAAAAAACATAATATACACCACCGCTAGCCACCTGTAGTTGTGAGTTCACCTAATTCATGATTTGTTTAAGCTCATGGCCCCAGACACGGATTTAGATTGTCCTTCCTTTTAGCTGGAAACAGGAATTCTGTAGGTAGGGGGGCTCTTAGAGGTGGGGGCCCTAGTTTACCTACCCAACAGAATGTCTCCGCTAGTGTAGGCCTGCTTCTATTTTAAAATCTGATCGATCATTTTATTCCGTTAAGCTTTTTTTTTTTTTTAAAAATTTTACCCAGTTTCAGAATTAAAAACAAACCAGCATCAATCTTGTTGAAGCCATTAATGAATATGTTTAAAAAAAAAAAAAAACCTATGATAAACACATGCTTGCA
>JAGDYQ010000068.1:4896076-4945501 GCA_021962125.1 Bulinus truncatus | reverse complement strand
ATTTCCACGCTTCATCTGCCACGATGGCCCCCTTAACCATTATTTTCAGGTCATAACAAAACTCAGCTCATGGCAGCTTGAGTTTGGTCTTGAGTTAAAATTGAAAAAATATGAATGAAATCTATGGACCAAATGAGTTGATTAACAAGTTAAAAAAGTAAATATACCAACCAGACAAACACACAAATGTACACTTTGAGATGCCAATAAAAGAGAAGAAAACAAATTTGAAAACAAAATGTCAAACTAATACATGTACACATATATATATAAAAATTTACAATTATTGTATCAATGGTAAAATTTAAAACTTATTTATTGCTCATTGAATTTTTTTTTAAATTGCAATTAAAAAATTGACCATGTCAAAGTCGAGTGACTAAAATGTAAAAAAAGAAAAATTTAAATCCAACTATTTCGAGCACAAAATAAAACTTTCAATCGACTTTCAACAGATATTTTTAAAATTTCATAACATAGGTAATATATATAAAAATATTTTCCGTCTCAAGTCTCTCAGATGATCGAAATTGAGAATACTATTTCCTGTTAAAATATGAATGGTCTCTTGCCTGCATCTTGTTTTGGCATTTTTAAAAGAAATTCTCGTATGGTAAGATCAATAGACCCATTCCAAAATAATTCCATTGATCTATTTATGATAACCTCTAAGTTCAACTATGGTTTCTCTTTATTCAAAGATTTTGCATGGTTCAGCTGGTAGACTATATATATTATAGATAGAATGTACAATGTACAAAAGAGCTTTTCAGTCCTAGAAACAAGAGAGAATTAAAATGAATGGACTGAGGTGGGCAGAGTACATAAAAAGGAAAACAACAGAAGTCCAAAGGCAATATAAAAGGCAGTGAGAGAGTGGAGGAAGAAGACCATGGATTGGGAAAAGTGGAGAAGAGTAGTATGGCAGGCTAAAGGCCCTAAATGGGCTGTAGGAGCCAAAGGAAGAAGAAGAAACAAGTAAGACAACTCTTAGCGGGACATAAAAAAATGAAATGTTATGTTTTCTTATTATTTTTGTCATAGCTCTGGAATCATCATTCTGCATCGAAGTCAAGAGTTAAACAACAAATACCGCTGCTACGAGGCTTAAATGACACTTTTTATTTTTTCTAGCTACTGTTTTGTAATTCTTTTTGAAACAGACTAAAATTTGTACAGATATTATAAATTTCATATGCTGTATGGTTGTCTTCTTTGAAGCGAATTTAAAGTTCAGTGGGCTGAAAGAGTGCTCTTTTTTTTTTATTTTTTTTATTATTGAAATATCATTTTTAAATTTAAACGTGGAAGATCAACTTACAGTGGCCACAGAAATACAGGAACCACGTTATTCAAATGATGGGATGGAAATAGAAAAATTAGATTTCGGGTGTTCTCGGGAGAGTTTTGTAGACAGAGATGGACCTAGCAGTTTACATGCATCTTACCAAATTAAAAAAAAAAAAATATGATTTGGGATTTATGATTGCAGCTGATGATAACTTCAACCAACGGGCCGTGAAAAATTATTTAATAATAACAACTTATTATTGCTATGGCACAACAAAAATTATATGGTATTTTGTTGTAATTTCTTCAATTATAATTCTTACGAATTTTCTTTCCCATTTCCGTGGTGCAAAATATAAATATCAACAACATCAACGAATCAGATTAAGTCTAATGCTTGCAATGTTTTAATTAAATGTATTTTGGTTAATCACTTCTTCTTTTGAAGTTTTTTTTTATGAAATTTTGAAGAAATTTGTTAAGAAATCGACTTTTTTGAAATGTCTGACTTTTTTTTTATGCAAATTTTTTGAAGTAATGCCAAATGAGAACATTTTGGAACAAATCCACCCATTTTTTAAGGGAAATTTACACTTTTTTTTAGACTGCATTATTGTGGAACGTATCCTCTGCATAAAAAAAAGGCCTTACAGTAGTTAGTGTCTTGCAACTTAATTGCCATTACGCTAGCTATATGCTTAAAAATCATATGAGGTCAGTGTTCCATTAAGCTAATTATATTCTTAAAGATCAAATGAGGTCAGTGGTTCAGAAAAACTAATGCTCCTTTAAACCCCTTTTTTTCTAAATGGCATTAAATATTTCATTTGTTATAAGAAAAGTTTCATGCTAATCAAATACTAATTTAATAACTGGTCAGTTATGGTGCAAGCTGACCACTGCACTCTAGTATGGGGGAAAAAACAGGCCATGACATCTATAAATAGTGCACCTCCTGAAATGCCATAAAACAGCTGCATCAATCTGTGGTGAAGTTAAAATCTGTGACCGAGGTATAAAAAAATCTCATCCCATCAAGAAAACAAATATTCTAAACACATAGTTTAAAAAAAAAAAGAAATTCCTATTACCTCCCTTCACCAGAGTAAAAAAAAAAAGTTAATAAATAAAGAAAATAAGTTTACATCTTTCTATTATACACAGTACATGAAGTCAATGCCGTGAGTAAATAACATTCAAGAAAACAAAAAAAAAATTTGCAGCTTCATCTATGTAACAAACAACAAAGAGAATAAATTACATCCAGCTAAATACAAAATGTACAATTACCTAAATGTAACATACAACACACGAACCAACCGTTAAGTTATACGGTCAACAAAGGCCTGTGTCATTTCATCATCACATAACACAGGTCAGTTGGGTGGTAAAATGAAAAGTAGGGGAATTCAGTTATTGCATTATTATAATACATCTGCCTAAAGAACTGAAGGTCTAAGGTCAAAAACAAAAACCCCAAATTCAAAAAAAAAAAAATGTTGATTTTTAAGAGATATGAAGCCAACACTTCTGTAATAACATAAGAACATGTAGTTGAAGAAAATGTAATTCACATCAAACTTAGTTTACATCCCACAAACCTAATACCAGAATGCTTATTGTAGAATGCCACTGTATACTATAAGAAAGATTGTTGAATGCCACTGTATTCATGAAAGGTACAAGACTGTTGCGGTATGAAGTTTTATTGAGATGGCATACACCAGGATAAATAAAAGAAGTATCAATCGAGGCACAAACTGGGTCAATGAAGTTAAATGTTCAAAAGTGAGAAGCTCCTTCTTCTCCCTGCCAATTTTGAAAGATTTACGCACGAGGGTCAGTGCCATTGTAGATGAGAGCTTGTGTTGCCATCTTTCCACACGGGAGACTCCGCTGTTATTTCTGCTCGGCACATCGGGCAGGTCTTCTCCCTGTCGAACCAGATGGACACGCACTGTTCGCAGAAGATGTGCTGAAAAATTCAACAACAGAATTTAAAAACATATCATTCTTGGGGGAAAAAAATGTTTTATATCTCTGAGACTATTTGGTTTAATTTGGTGACAGGACAATCAGAATCAGGAATATTAGAAATACATGTATTTGTAAATCAAAATCAGAGTTTTTTTAAAACCTCATTTCAAATTTTAATACTGATTCTTTAGAATTAGAGTTTAGGCCCATATTTTTTTTATTTTCTAAAAATTCTTTTACGTTAGTATTTAGATCAGAATCAGGAATTGTATAAGATTTCAGATAAATATATAAGTTATATCATCAGAATAAGTTCAAATTTTGATATTGTATCAATGCTAGTTTAAATCTTTGTTTGAAATCTGATAAACTGTTTAACTCTCCTACCTTACAAGGCAGCATGATTGGATCATTGACTGTATCCTGACATATAGGACACTGGTTGCCTTTCTCTAACATATCACTGGAACTGGGCTTCATGCCAAATGACTGGGAGCAAAGAAAAAAAAAACCCAATAAAAATGTAGCCACATAGCCATATATTACCTTAGCATATATTCAAACTTATTAACTAACCCTAGAGAAAATGTTCATTTTTTTTTTTTCAAAAACAAGTATATGAAATATTAAATCTAATATATGCATCACTGATGAAATAGTATAACTCTTTAGCTAAGCAGTAGGCCCACTAGCTGTTTGATCCAACCTGCATCCCAAACCTTTTACGTTAAGATGTTTACATTTTAATTTCGATCTGCTCTCGGTCCGTCTCTTGAGTCAGATTAAAGAGCCCACTGTGGCTCACTGTGCAATGAGTTTGCTGACGCTTGTTCAAGCTCAGATATGGACAAACTATGGCCCGTGGGCCAAGTATAGCCCAGTTAAATATTTAAACCAGCCAGATCTTCCCTACTCTTGTTCTAGATAATAAATGCACTACTAATAGACTATGACGACATTCCATGTATTACAGATATCCTACTGCTCGGTGTAAGATGACACCACACAGATATTTTACAATTTGATGATTATTTTTAAAATGATGTACTTACTGTGTTGGACTGAAATCGTTGGAAAGCCGAGTACAAAAACAGAACAGACCCCCAGACTGACCAGCCCTGTAAATAAAGAGTCACACCACACGGTTGATGAAACTAAAATTTTTAAATTTGATAAGAAAAAATAAACATCATATGCATAAAATGCTGAATCCCACTAATGGGATGTGTGTGCACATTCTGTCATTGCATGTCTAAATATTTTAAAAAGCATATTACTACAACTTAGAAAATATAAGTATAACAATAACTAACGATTAGGTTTGGTAAATATGGAAAATATCCAATAAACCATTATTTTATACTACATGTATTTGTTTTGTGTCTTATTCGAAGATTGCATTTCTTCAATACTTTTTATTGCACTCTATTTATGACCGTGTCTGCCTGCTGTGTATGTATTAAAACAGATTTAGCTTAATATGCAATGAAGTTAATATTTTATGTGGTAGGGGGTTTTTGTGCTTTAATGGAATTTTTGTTTTTCATATGAAATACTTTTAGTCTATTATTTGTCTGCTTTATCATTCAGATGGCGTGGCTGTATATAAAAGAAGAAAAAAATTTAAGTGAAGACTATTTGGATTTATTTTTAATACACAGATGAAAAGAATGAAAAAAACTTCAACATTAAAAAAAGAAAGAGACAGAGAGAGAGTCCTTATTCAGTCATAAAACTATCACTGGAAACAGCCAAATGTTTTCATTAAAGTGTTTTCTTGTATTGTACTTTTATGGTGAGCCCAGTTAATTTTTTGTGAATTTAAGTCTCGCCCATAAAAAAAAATTTTGTTGTGAATTTAAGTCTCGCCCATAAAAAAAAATTTTGTTGTGAATTTAAGTCTCGCCCATAAAAAAAAAATTTTTAAGTCAGTCCCGATTGAAAAAGAAGTCTTAATTGTCCGGATTTTTTTTTTTAAAACAATTGTTCTGAATTATCATCAATAAGTCATCATCAAGTGGCATCTATTGCTGTGTTAAGTAAAATAGAAAAAAAAAAACTAAGGATGTGTATTCTTGTGTAAATATTTCATCCCATTTTAATTCTAGAAAAAAAAAAAAAAAATTTTGCTGATCTACAGGTGGACGCAGTGGGACGGATGGCCGAGTGGTGTAGATACTCGACTGTCGACCTGAGAGTCCTGGGTTCGATCCTCGGTGAGGCCCATGGAAATTTTTCCAGGTGAAATTTGGTACAAAGTCGTTCCACAAGTTCACCCAGCTTTAAATGGGTACCTGACTTAAGTAAAGGCGGCTGGGCGTTGTGCTAACCCACACAATCCCTTCATATGCTGAGGTTATAGAAACAGATGAATTCTACACTTCATCTGTCCCGATGGCCAGTTAGGGCTAAGGGTACTTTACTTTTTTTACAGGTGGACGCACCTTAAATCCCAAGTAAACGGCCTCCGTGATAAAGGCAAACCAAACACTGGTCCTGGTATTGTCACTCAGGTAGTACCACCATGGAACAATGGTGACTACTTGACGATACAGTTGAGATATGCTCTCTATTAACAAATAATGTTTACCCTGCAATGAGGAAAAAAAAATCAACAAATTAATTCTATGACAAAATGAGATTTAAAAGTGGCCACGATTCCTACATATGCATAAAAAAAAAAAAAGGCTGAATGAGGCTCTCGGGTCTGCTGGATGTCAGGTTTAGTTGGTCTCCCAGTGAACTAGTGTTTTTTTTTCTTATATTAAATATACTATGGTGGTGATATGTTTAATATCTAAAAAAATTTAGATTAGGTCTTGCCTCAAGTAATGACAATTCAGATGTGCTAAATTATCTAAGACATGTACAGAACCAAGTGGCACAGTTTTAATCTATTCATTAGCACATTTAGTCAGATAAATTGACAACCAAATAACTACACCTTCCTCCAAAGCAACCAGATAAAAAAAAAAACCTGCCCAATCATTTAAAAACGTCTCTCACATTTAGTAAACAGTACAGTGTACTCACCCTTTTCCTGTAATTTTTACAACAAGGTTGAAGCATGGCCAGCACCGACTTAGTGATGACAGTCAAAAACTTGATGATGTAGTCTGTAAGGACAACACACCAAAGCAGCGTCCACACTGAGATGTCTGGCACCACGGCCATGCTAAAGTACAACCTGCGTCGACAAAGTAGACTTACATTATAAACACACTCATACTTTTGAATCGGATGTCAAAATGAAAAAGCCGGCCATTTCAGCTGATTAAAAATTTCAATATGTGATACATTACGCTTTTCATTACAAATAATACTGCCATTTTATCCATAAAAGAAAAATGTAGGGCAATTAACTTGTTTTTCAAAATTTTAAAGACTTTTTTCAAGTTAATACACTGGTGTTTGAAATGTCACAAAAAAAACCTTTGCTAAGTATAAAACGCCTGAAAACACACAGTGTGTTGACAAAGTCTTTTTTACAGCTTCACAATTTTATTCAAAAAAATAAACTATTATTTTTTTTTCATTTAATAATCCTCTCTATGGGAGTAAAAGCATGAAAAAAATCCATGGTGTTGCCATGTAATATATCAATACAAATTTTCAGTGTCCTGATGCCGTTAAAGAAAACACTTAGTTGACACTGTATGAATGAAGCAATAGAACTAAACTATAAATAACTATGATTTATTTATTTAAACACTATAAGGAAAGGCCACTTCTGATTGGTTATAAAATCTCACGCCTTCTAAAAAAAAAAAAAAAGTGAGAAGAGGTTGCACTCTGCAAAACATATAAAAAAAAAAAAAAGAATTTTCTGAGAATCAAATTAAACTAACAATAAACAGACTCACAATCTCCACAGCTCTTGGTCACTGAAGACGTAAAACAAGATGACGATGTTCAACATGAGGAATCCACACAGCCACATCAGGTTCACCAGGCCCAGCCAAGACCTGTTCTGCTCCTGGGTGGGGGGAAGAAACAAAATCTCAAGTAGCAAATCAAAAATATTTTTGTCCTTTGTTACATCGCGTAGTAAATTTGTAAAAAGTACCACCTTCTAGGAATGTGACATCTGGCTGCATAACATAAAATAAACCATCCAATATTACAGTCCCATTCGTGGCTTATAGGATCTAAAAAAAATTTCATCTCATCCTTTCAGGTACTACACACACATAATAATTACTTTTAAATATGAAGTAACTCAACAGTTAATGATAAATTAATTATACAATTTTAAAAAACAATGATTGAGCTCATACATTTTAAAAAAAAATTTTCAAAATTCTTTTCAGCTACCACGGCTACATCAAATTTTCTTAAAATTAATAAATGTATTCAAAAAGCAGCAATATATGCCTTTGATCCATTGAAAGAAAAACTAACATAGATAGTCCTGCTAATCAGCATAAACCATTTCAATGTTAATAGCAGAAAAAGTATTACAGATAACCCAATGGAACATTTTGTATCTGCCAATGGTGGACAGAGAAAGTATTACAGATAACCTGATGGAACATTTTGTATCTGCCAATGGTGGACACTTTAAATATCTTCCACATTAGGATATCATAAGAAATGTTCTGGACATCATTGTGACTCGATCAAATCATACTTTTGTACTTAAAAGATCAATCAGTGAAACAAGCCCCCTTTTGTGGAAAAATTTTGCATGATTTTTTTTTTTAAAACTTATTTAGTTCTTTAACAGTTTCTGAAAATTTAAAGTCTAGAAACGTGCGAATCAACCAGGACTTACCCTGACAGCTGATTGATGAATGGCATGTACAAGTTTCATATTGGTGTAATAGAACGTACCTCCTAAACATAGAAATACCAGCAGGCCTAAATGGAGTGAAACAAAAATACATGTCAGTAATTTCAATGCATAGGCCTAAATAATACAAGTAGTTCAACAGCTGAAAAAAAATGTCATATATTGACATTTGATACGTGATGTATGAAAATGTGTACCATGTAGTAAACCACAGATAGTGAAAAAAAAAATGCAACTAACGGTACAAAGTTGGCCAAAAATGGCTCATTAAGCTACACAGGGCTCATCAATGAATTTCATATGTCTCCCTGTTATTTATTTTTCGTAAACTAAATTTTATACAGCTGACTTTAGTGCGGTTCTTTAAAATATTATGGAACTGCGTATTATTTTAAAAAAACAGGAAGAGGCTGAAATCAGCCTGATGAGCGACCACCCTTCAATTAGCCCTCAATCTAACGGAGGCATCAAATGTACACAAAATGAAGTGAAAGTTGAAGCACTACTCACCCAGCCTGTGATCATATAAAAAGTGTAGAAATAAAAGCAAGATGAATATACCAGACTCTGCCACCCACTTTGTCAACATAGTCAATTCTGCTCCCTGGGGCAGCCCAGTGTTTGGGGTTCCGTCTCCGCTGCCAACCACACCAGCTGCCCCATTGTTTGAGCCAAAGTTTATTCCCATGGCATTGCTGGGACCGTGCCCAGTCCCTGTGCTGTTGCTGCCATCGGCGCTAGTAAAGCCATGGGAATGCTGGTGCCCGAAGCCGCTGCCAGAGTTGGAACGATGTGACGCAGTGCCAGAATTGTTATTGGAGTTCATTCGCTGTTGAAGGGAAGCCAACTGTGAGCTTCTCAGAAGAGCATCCATCAGATGAGAGTTGAAGTTCCTAGCCCCTGATGCAGCACTGCCACCCGAGGTTGAAGAAGATGAACCATAGCCGCTGTCTCTGTTGGACAGGTGACCGCCTCCGCCTGGTATATCGACGTCCAGGATCGTATCTGGGGGATCAGGTATCTCTGGGGCCCTGGAGGACTCACCTCGACCCTGGAGGTTTAGCTGCAGCTGCCTCTGAAACTGCATCTGCAGCTGCTGCTGTAGGTGCTGCTGTATGCTGGATGGGATGAATCGATGCAGCCCTTCCTCATAGCCCCCCTGCTGGCGACTCAGCTGGGCTGGAAAGTTTGGAAGCAGCTCCTGGGCCACAGAGAGGGGTGATCTGGGAATACGAGCCTGGAATAAAACAGGAAACAGCTAAATCTATAAAGCTATTCAACTCAAAAATTTTGAATTTTAAAAAAAAAAATTCTAGAAAGCTTAATTTTAATACATGTATAATATTGTGTTGTTGTTTTTTTTGTTGTAATTTTTCTCAAATTTGACCAGAGATAGTAAACCGTTTCATTGAGCCTCTTTTTGGAGCAAATATATGTAACACACCCATGATAACGACTTTCTGGAGCATAGTATATTTTCTTTGATATTTTGACTATATTTTAGAAATAACCACACCCCCATTCCCGGAAAAAGCACAAAGAAAATTATATGAAACTGAGATTTGCCTTGTTTCACAAACATCCATTGTTTTTCTTACAGAGATGCGCAGCTATGTTTAAACTTCATTTTTTCCCCTCAATGTTCTTAATATCTATGGCACACATTGACTGGGAGTGAAAAATTCAATCTGGTCCTGGTGGAGCCTCAACTTACGTGAGGACATTGACGAAAGAGAACAAAACTTGCCCCCACTGTTTAAGTGTGAATGGCATGGAATGTGCCGAACAGGCCAAATCAACAGATTGTGTGTGTGCGTGCGTGCGTGGGTGTGTGTGTGCGCGCGCGCACCACTATATTTTCTTATGCCATTAAAAAATATTAATATAAAAAAAAAAGCTAAAATGTAGAAAACAAGTTCAACAAATTTGGGACTGACGTGGGGGGGGGGGGTCGGGGGGTGTGGGTGGTTCATATTCAATGGGAACAAAAAAAAACATGTCTACCTCCACGTCAGCGTCTAGAATTGTGTTTGTTATTTCCCCCCATAGCGCTGTGTATGTACAGCGGTTTCACTGTCCGCCTGAGACTCATGTCGGTTTAGATGGGAAGGGGGAGGGGGTGTAAACGGCCTCTGAGATGACCACAACAATCCATTTTGTGCATGCCTCGGTTACAGAAAACGGGTGAATTCTACACTCCATCTCGTTGTGTTGACATGTTCTGTCATTTTGTTGGCCAGCTTTGTCAATTTTTTCTTATTTATTTTTTTTTTTTTTGGATAACAAAGCCTTAGGCCACACAGGAACCGAAAACCGGCCCCACTGACTACATGCAGTGGAATAACCAGTGTTTGTGGTGTCACGGTGCGGACTAACAAAAAGTTATGAAACAAAATAGATGCGGCCCCTTCTCCCTCCCTCCCTTCCCACCACCACCGCCAGTTGCGTCTATAGTAATACGTCAATGACTACATGTATAGGCGCATTGCAACTTCTAATCGTGCAGCTTTCTACATCAACACTAACATGTCTACCTAGATGTCCGCTAACATGTCTACGTAGATGTCCGCTAACATGTCTACCTAGATGTCCGCTAACATGTCTACCTAGATGTCCGCTAACATGTCTACCTAGATGTCCGCTAACATATCTACGTAGATGTCCGCTAACATATCTACGTAGATGTCCGCTCAGAAGTACAAAACTGACACTTTTCATCCAATTTTTTCGCGACATAGTTTAGAATACGCTGTTGGTAACATTTTTTTGTTTAATTAGTTCAACACCAATCCCAGAAAACATCACATAGGAAATGTAATGAACAACAACACAACCAAGTCGCATACAAACAGGAAGCCTTGCACAGCTGCAGTAACGTAATATCACAATCAACACACACACATGCACCAATACGTTATTGCAGCACATTGTTTAATATCTAGAAACGGGGGGGGGGGGGGGGAAGAAGGTTACTTACCTGAACATTATCACAAACATGTTGACTTATATAATTGGAGCTAGGTGGGTTTGAACAGTAGACTGTGATGTGATTTACATCAAACTGGGTGATATGTTTGGTTTGTTTTCTAGGAATAAATCAACGTACGGGGAACAGCAATATCGGAAATTCCAAATTTCAGCAAAACTTTGTTAGTGCTTACGTCAGACCTCATGCTATTAATAGCACACTAACTTGTTAGCTTATGTAGGCTATATACAGTACAGTACGTGTCTTTTATAATTAATCAATGCTGTGGTTTTCTACCGGTGGTAAGCGTAACCCCCGAGGGGTACGGGGAAATGCTAAGCAGGGGGGTACGCACTGACATAATTTTTGCATAAATTAACCGAGAGTTTGAAGACGGTCACCAGTTGGCTGCCTGGCTCATCACCAAACCACGCCCCCCCCTCAAGTATCGCATTAGAATGTTGAGTACATTTCATTATGGCAATAAGTAGGCTACATCTGTTCGCGGACTGACGTATTAAGGGGGGGGGGGTAAGGGCAGAGATACATACTTTCGTACTCTTTGAGGTACAGTCGCGAAAAAAAAAACGTGGACAGCCGCTGGTTTAATGGCACAAGTATCTGGATGGTGATGCGAATCAGGGTGAAAGGTTAACTGACAGGAACACATGAAGCCGATGCGAGACTCCGATTTTTTGTTTTGTTTTAACAATACAAACTACTTCATAGAGACGAACCGTGGCCAGAAATCAATACAAAATCTGGTGACCAAATATATTTCAATCATGGAAAAAAAAATATCGGCTAATGTGTGAGAAAAAAAAAATCATCGAAGAGCAGTATAGGTGAGGGGGGCTCTAGGAGCCGCATTTGGCCAACCTTGCAATTGTGCAATAGGGCCGCCTTAAAGACACAGTAAACTGATAATGGTTGGCGTTTGGTGGTGATCAGAGGTACGTACTACAACAACAACAAAAACAAAAGTTCAATCGTTGATAGGTACGACGTGAGCGCCGGGCCATCGACTTTCAACATTAAGGCCATCATTATAAAAAACAAAAAACGTTGGGCGCATGTTATACAACACTAGAATTAATTTTACATACTCATATGCATTTTGTTATCGAGGTTGTAATAAATGATTTGCAATATCGTGATATTTCGAAAACCTTCTGTAATAATTCTTTTGGGATTTAGTATCGTTAACATTTGATGATTCTGATACTGTAATACAAACATTCACATAATATAAGATTCATGCGCCCAACGTTTTTCGTTTTTATTAAAATCAGAAGCTCTTATGAAGTCTATTACTATTACCTTGTTACCAATTTATTCAGAAATTATTTTCTGCTTTTTAGTACACAAGAAAAACGTTTTTTATAAAATATTTTTTTATAATGCAATTTTTATTCCCTTCTCCAAACTAATAGGCCTACAAGTAATTTTTAAATTACAGGAGAATGTAGAAGATGTGTGTGTGTGTGTGTGTGTGTGAAGGAGGGGGTGTGGGTTCCTCCCATTACTAACCTCTATAGCTTTTATCAAATCTCCAATCTCAAATAGTCCTAATACCCCCCCCCACACACACTCATCCATCCATATTTATTTTTGTATTTCTACTGTAGGTGTTTGATGTAAATCTCCCCCCCCACACACACTCATCCATCCATTTTTATTTTTGTATTTCTATTGTAGGTGTTTGGTGTAAATCTCGAAGTGTTTAATGTTGCAGATGATGAAAAAAAAGAAAAAAAAATTTTTTTTTAAAATATATCATTGAATATGATGCCCATTAGTACTTAAATGTGGATTTTTGCTAATTGCGTCTTTATGTATCTTAATGTTTCTCATAATAGATCAGCGAAATCAAAAAAATGTTTTCCTACTGAAGTCCATAATACTTTGTTTTCAAATCAAATCTGAAATTACAATTTTCATTGAGGAAAAAGCAAATATCCCACCATTTTTTTTTATCCTCAATATGAATGTAAATAGTAAGCCAACCTAAAATGCTAATGTGAAATGTTCTTTAAAACAAACTTCACAATCTAAAGGCCGATTAGCGATTATTATTGCATCTTAATTTAGAAAACTACTAAAAATGTACACATCACTCTCCTCTCATACGGCCACAAGCAGCCGTTTGCAATAAATAGTAAAATAAAAAAGGACAGAAAGAGGAAGACAGAAAGAGTATTGCACAACCCAACACAAATACAACTGCATCCCATACTGTGCACTGATGCCTCTTTTATCTCTCTTATAAAGTCAATGTGTTAATCTCAGCTATGCCAACAGCTGAGTACTCACATGCCCTGAAAAAATGTGGGTTTAACTATGCATCTGGGTTATTTAAAAACAATATAGTCTTTTATTGTTTGTCAAGATATGAGTCTTAAAAAATTTAGAACCGGGCCCCACGCCAACAGTAACATAGGAAGGGTACTGCACAGGGCGTAGAACTTGGAAGGGGCACAGAAAGAGCACTCTTGAATGTTTTTGCACTTTTCTGACAGGGATGAGGACATCCGAAAATGTGACACACAGGGTGCCAAAATAGCTAACTATGGCTCTACAGATCTATTTGAACTACCTTCATTGCTATTAAGGAAAAACTGACTAGTCAAATGTTTTTTTTAAAAATGCATTGTTGAGACAAATACCAAATGCACAAAACAAATAGCGAAATTACTGGTGTATAGTGGGTAAAAATAATAAACCACTGACCTGGAGCTGTACTGGCACTGGAAAGTTCTGAAGACTGCAGCTAATTGACTGGTTAGTAGCTTCACTGCCAGGAGATGGAGATGAATTGCTTGAGTTCTGAGAGGATCCAGACATTTTTCAGAAACAATAGACAAATGTTCCTGTCAGTCTGTTGATTTTTATTCAATCCTGCTACATCCAAAACGAATAATTATAAAAAAAAATTTGTTTTAAAAAAAGTAATCAACATATTTTTATTATTAACAATTTTTTTGTAAAAAGAAGGCTTTATATTTTAAAAAGCTGGGCAAGGCCTATATATATATTCTTTGAGCTAATAAAATGTAGTAAACCAAAGGTATCACATTAGGTTAATAAGAGCTGGCAACTGTCCGAGTGCACATCCACTATTAGCATAATGAGCCAACTGATTGGATAAAATTAAATGACTTCAGAAATACCAGTTTTAAAAAATAAGATGTATTTTCTGCAAGCGATATTATTGTTCATCATGTTCATGATATACATTCGTTGTTATTTTTTTTACTTTGAGAATCACTTCATAGCATCGGATAAATTATTTATATTCTTGGTGAGATTAAGTAATTACTCCTAATTTAAAATCATTATTAATGAAATAAAGTGAATGCTCATTTTACGAGTAGCTTCGTTAAAGAGTGTTTTGCAAGATGGAAAAATTTTTTTTTAATAAAATTTACCTAGATATACTAACAAAATTTTTAAAGATGAGCAAATTTTTAAACAAGTTCTAACTGGATTTATGAGCAAGGTCTTGCAGTATGCGTAGAAAGTATTTGCTACTCTTTCTGCCAAAGTATATATGATAAAAACTGAACTGATCATTCTTCAATCATATGAATTTAAGAAGGTTGTTTAAAATGTGGGAAACATCTTACAAGTAAGTCATAGCAGTGCAAGCTTTGAATCTGTTCAATGAAAAAGATACATTTCCATGAAATTCTGACATAGTAGGCAAAAGCGTCACTAAATTGGTTCCATGTGAATGCCACAAAAAAATGTTTTACTTCAGATAGATGTGATTACATAAGCAACAGCTAAATATGTTCTTTACAATGATGAAATCCAGTTATTTGAAATTTAATTTTTTACAATGAAAAATATAAAAAACTTATTCGTTATTATGCATAAGAATAATTATAAGTTTTTTTCGGAACTAATGATCTGATTTGATATACAAGTGCTTTGAATTTATAAGCAGCTCTCTGGAATATACTATGCTTGACAACAGAGATTTGACTGTAGTGGTTAGTAGATAATAATATAAAGGCATTTCTTTGATCATTATGAGGGACATTGTGGAACCAGAGAAATGTCTTGGATCTGATCAGACCTCCAACCTAGACTTTGCAGTAGACAGTCAAGTGCTCTACCACACACCCCCTGTCCCTATGAGGACAATAAGTAAGCACAAATGTGCAGAACCAAATGTACTTTTCTATAAAGGACAATTATATTTCATATATGTCCAAAAAATTATTTTTTTCCCCATTTTACAAAATTTTACCCAAACTTTTTAGATGCCTTGGTAACATACCAGAAGATATCCATACAAATTAAATCTTGTTGAAAAAGCTCATTCATTGCCAAGCATTTTGATGTACAATTCATGCAGCAATCATTCAAAAAAAAGGTGATAGTCGAAAAAAGTTGGAAAATTGTTAGACTTATGGGTTAAAAACTTATGTACAATACTAGTTTCATAAACATATTTAGAATCAGGAGGTGTACACTTGTTAAGAAGAGCCATTCTTATAGATAGGCCTCTACCAGTCCGAAATTCAGAAATCTAAGACTTACCAGATTTCATCTCTGTTTCGCTTAAATGATATTCTAATGGAATTATGCAGACTAGTCAGGAGTTTTTACAGCAGAGCATCAAAAATGCTCAGTTAAGCAGATTTAAGAGTATCTGCCAGAGAACTATATTTTTCGCAAGGGTAGACAAACCAAAATGACTGCTTGGAAACGTCAATTTCAAAAAGAAAAACGGTTCAAATAAATATATAATGATTTTGAAAAATACGAAAGGCTTGGGTTTTGATGAGAAACATGAACTACAAAAAATTTAAGATGTAAACTATCTGATATATGAATTTTCACAAGGAAAATAATAGCTTGTCCATGTCCACCTATAATATATTTTTATAATAAAGCTTATCATATTAATTCGTACATAATATTTTGTGTAATATTTTATTATGTGATAGATCTATCAATTATAATGTAGCTAGAGGCATAAACCATTCTGTTTTTTTCTAATTTGTCAAGCAAAATGCCTATATCAAAGGCTTTGGGAAATCTGTAGACCATTTTAAAACTCAAACTATCTTCTTGTGTTAAAAGAAAGAAATTATAAACAGTCACAAGAAATGAGGATTATAATATTAATATACAACAGTTTTTTTATTTCATTTGATTATGAAAAATGTAAGTCTATAAATACATGGATTTTTTTTAGGCCAATTATTATGCTGGGTCTGAGGATTCATAGACACCAGTATATTTTCAAAATTTGTCAAATGGTACATAGACCATCACACAGTCATATATTAATTATTGCCATCGCCCATTGGCATTGGTGTCATATATTTCATATACCAGTCATTATTTATAAACCCTAGATGGTGGATTCAAGTTAGATATAAGCCAGTGTCTTGGGTAGAGACTAAGATAGCATGATAATTAAAAGTGTGTCATGTGATGAGCAATATTCCCAAGAAATGTATAAAAAAAATTATGTTCGGTTACAGACAAAGGCAACGAACTTCCCCGATAACCCTTTCAGAAAATGAATAAGCAACATATCAGAATTACAAATAGGTAAACAATGAATTTCAAAGCACTGATACACTAAAAAACGAATAAGATACATACAGTATAGATTAACCAAATTATTACGTATTCTTTCGTATACTTACGTTATTCTAAAAAAGAAATAAATCCTACGTTTGTTTACCTGGCGATGATATGGCAAAGACAGGAACAGATTTATGCAATCTTTTGAAAAATATGTTTACAAAAATGTTATTAACTTTTAAAATTTATTTCGTCTTTTTACCTACGATGATGGCCAAAGTCCTCACAATGGTTTAATCAAATGTGTTTTGAACTAATTTGACGCATACCCATAGGTCTTAGGCCTAACACTAAAGACTAGTTGAACTTTAACGGTACTAATTTAATTAGATCCGTCACATCTATTTACTCAATTATTATCCAACAATAGAAATCATATTTTAAATTTAAGAAGTTACTATCATAGCCTACCTATCTTCTGTCATTGATTTTAATTAACGAAGTGGCTATTAATTACTTTTTGACTTCTTTCATTGTATTTTAAATTATTTTCTTCTATTTAATTTTTACGCATTTATTTTTTTTTATTACTGATTGATATAAAACTAGCCCATTGAACTTTTATTACTACTTATAATGAATTATTACATTTCTGATTATACTAACAACAAAATTACAAAAGAGTATGTTATGTGAAAATTTTACTTAAAAGTATTATTTAATCAATTACGGCCCTCTTTAGGCTTAGAGCTACCTTACATCTGTATTTTAAACAGTGAGTTTGTATCTTTGAACCCCTTGTCAGTAGTAATTTTTTGCTGCTATGCTGGCATTGCTCCTTACTTTCCTTAGTACTTTTAAAATTGATAGCTTACTGGTCTTATTAATATTCCTATTATTTACACAAAAGCCACAGCCATTAATAGTTTTAGTACCACTGCATAGAACATTTTTTGTTAACATGAGCCTAATTTGGAAACTGTGCAAAATCGCATGAGACTGAAACTATGTAATTGTCTTCGCAGATAACAAAGCTTTACATGAACAACAATTTTCTGTCTCCCCCCCCTCCGGCATACATTCTTAAATGTAGTATTCATGTTAAGCTTAATAAGTATAAAATATTGGAAGCTACTTATGTTTGCAATAAACAGAAGTTTGATTAAATATGAGTATAATTCTGAATGACTGTCACCGATTAATGATTTTATATTCAGCAAAGTGAACAGGACTGTACACTATTTGTACACTGCAATTCTGTGGCTAATTATGGTTTATAACATTAGTAGCAATATCCATGTTCATATATCCTACCATTGAATCTCAAAGACTTGGATTCAAAACTAAAGAGGCAAGCTAAAATCTGGGACATGATCAGACAGAATAAAACAGCAGACAGTTGTCTTAATCTTAGCCTATGTACTTGCTGTGATTTATTTCTAGTTTTTAAGCCTAAAGCTAATACATAGGTTTGCAGTAATTTACCTCAAGTTTTTTTTTAGAGGTTTTTATCCACTATTTCACAAATAATTCTTGTTAAAATGTTTAATTATCCTTGGATGATTATAGATCTTATTGCCAGTATTAGAGTTGAGAATATGGCAGAACATGGGGCTCATCTCACATCCAGCGTTGAGGTTGACGCAAGGCCAAATGTTTTTGAAGTTCTCGCCCAGCAGAGCCTGATGTCAACAATTAGACCAGCCATCAAGCATGCAGTCAGGGTAATAATTTTATCAGCACTCAAAAAAATTTCTAGCTCAAATTTGAAGCTAAATTACGCATTGTATAATTTTAACAAAGTAATGCTTGCGCAATTAAAAGAAATGTGCCAATCTCAAACTATGTATTTTCACTAAAGTGCTGAAATAAGCATATTGTAACAAGCCTACTTTTAGCATAGGGATGTGGCAGAGTGATGTAGGGAACGACTGTCGACCAGAGAGTCCTATGTTATGTTTGAGAACAAAGGGAAGTAATTCAGGTCCTGGTGAAAACTGGTTTAAAGACCCTTAATTTCACCCGTCTTTTAAAGGGGTACCTGATTACCTGTGCGTTTGCTGACCACACAATCCCTTTTCAATGCTGAGGCTACAGAAGTAAATGAGTACTACACTTCATAAGTCACAATGGCTCTTTAGGGCTAATGGAACTTTATTTACTCCTATTATCAAAATTTTAATAAATCAGAAACATCATTGAAAATTAAATACTGGAAATGCCCAGAAAATGGCTTACTTTTCAATAAATTTCTAGGTACTGCAAATTTCTGCTACTAACATACTAATATATGGTATTTTTTTTAGCTCTAAAACATTTAATGTTCACTCCATTGATTATTCTTAAATTATTTAAGAATAATAATTTAATAGCACAAGTCACACATCAAATATAAGATTTTTAAAAATATTTTTTTTCAAATAAACCTGTTTTTTCTTAATAGCTGAATCTTTATGTTTTAGTTGTTTAATTCAGACAGTAATGCTTTGTTACCATAGATTGCATTTTACATCTTCTAGAGCCATAACAATGTAAAGGCTATGTACAATAATATAAAGTCTATCTGTCTTCCCACAGGTGTTTGCTGAGAAGTACCCTCACCTGCTGGGAAAACTTTATCAGTATTACGATGAAATCTATCTCATTTTGGATACCCTAATTGAAGCTCATTATCTAAAAAAATATGGTAAGAGTTTCTAGTACCCATAACCAATAACATGTGTAAATTATTTCAAATATGTGAATGATTTTTTTTATATGGATTTAATGAAGACTTCTATTTATTATGCCATTATGGAGTAAAGCTAAGATTATCATGAAATACAACAGTCCATGTTTATGTAATGTTTAGAAAGAGCTTCAAACATAGAATAACAAGACTCAGTTTTAGATATTTATCCTAGAGAAGACAGTAAAAATTAAACTATAAAGTAATTCTCAAAATCCTCTTATATTTCTTCCACTTCATTGAAAAAGTTTGTTGCTTGATACTGAATAAATTGGCATAAAATATATAATTATAGAATCTGATGGAGCATTTGCTTTACCGGTTAGTAATCTGATAATTATTTATGTGTTAGCCCATAAACCCAGGGAAGATAAATTGTGTATTCCTAAAAGCTTAAATATCGCATGGAATATTATACATGCTTTCTACTGGCACAAATAATTGAACTTAATTATTATGAAAGTAATACTTGAAATATCCATTTTTAATTTCTGATTTAAATTGATGTAAATAAAGGTAAATTAACCAATAGTATAATTAAAACTAAAATGAAATTAATTTCAAAAAGATTTTTTTGAGAATAACATTGACCATTATTAAATCTCTTGCAAAAAAAAATCATTCGTACTTATCTAAACAGTTTAAATGTTTAAACATATCTTGCTTTATGTATTTTACACTTATAATTAACTATGGATACAAACAAAAGTTGTATTTGTATAAAATTTGAACTCTTCCTTACTCATTCAGTTATTATTTTAGGCTTAATGTACTTAACTTAATGTACTTCATTAATTTAAAGCTTTATGTCAATTTTTGCACATCAGGAGCTTCATTTGCTGAAAACTTCTATGATCTGAGAAGAGCACCGAGCAGCCAGCCTGATATAACAGAACTTTCAGCCAGACTTCAGTTACGATCTCTCGTTTGCTTGGTATGCTTATTGACTTGTTTTAAAGGTTTTTATCCATCGGATCTAAAACTTCAAACATCTAGATAAAATTTGTTGATATGATAAATTTCAAAATCTAGTCCAGGCGTCTGCAAACATTTTGTATAGCGGTCCACATTGGTTTCTTAAATTTGACAGAGGGGCCAATGGATGGAGTATTAAGAATTTATATAAACTAAACATCGACATGATTGATGTAAATGAGCTGAGAAAGGTAAAGCTCAGACCTGTTTCAATAGCCAAATGGGCTGTATTTGGCTTGGTGGACATAGTTTGGCTGATGCCTGTTTTATTCATTGATATGAGCATTACTTTTTAACCCGTCATTCAGTTTGCAATGAAACACAAAATGTTGACAACCACTTATTTAATTAAAAAAAAAAATTAAAAATTGTTTTTCTTTATTGCTGTGTGATGTTTTTGTGACATTAATGAGTTTTCTAATATTGAAAGATGAAAAACTATCATCTACTATATATATGAAATTTTTTTATCAGTTTAGAATAAAAAATACATTCTTTCTCAAATATACAGACTTATATTTTTTTTTTTTAATTATCTATTTAAATTTTACTATATTCATTTTTCATCCTTTCATTTCATCTTTTCAACAGACTCTTCTTCCATACATTTTACAAAAATGTGAAAATTTATTTGAGGAGTTGAAATATAAATATGGCAACAGCAACAGCAGATTGACTTTTCTAAAGGTAAATCATCTGATGGTTACTTCTGAAGTAAACGGATCTGGATTGAATCTCTTACTGTTGGAATTTGTCAAGGTTGTGTCTTTCTTGTTTTTAAGTACAGTCAAACCTGGGTTTACAAATTTCTTGGTGTACTAGTACTTCTCAATATCTACCATAACTGGCAATTTGAAAGAAAATCTCAATGTGTTCATGAGTGAAATAATGGATATGAATAACATGTAGATTTATTTTAAATTTGTGATTTAGTGATTATATAGGATAGTCCTGAAAATTCATGTGAAAGAGATATAAGCTGTGACTATATTTCTCTTAGGTTCATAGCAAGTTGCTAATACATAATTGTTTTTCACTCATTCGCTCATTATGTTTTTCCTTCAGAAAAATCTGACAGTCAAACAGAGGCTAGTCCACCTTTACATGAGTGTCTATCCTTTCTTACATTCGTCATGGGAAGCTCTGTCATTGCTCTACACTCTGTCCTATATGTTCCACAAAAGCCGTTGGCACCACCCCTTCATGCACCTGTCTGGCACAGAGCTGTGTAGAGTGGACGGGGATCAAATGTCGGATACCTCAGACAAAACGATGCCTGATTGGTCCACTCTCAGGTCAGGAAGCTTGCTACGCTTAAATCTGACTTCACAAAGATTTTCAACTTTGTTTTTCCAATAACATTTGAAAGCTGCTACTTAAGTATTTTTACATACACATTAGTTTAGAGGTAGTGAATTATATATTACTCATCATTTATGTACCACATATAGTCATTTAAAATTCACCATTTTAAATTGTTGCTGGTACCATATTAATCAGGTTTTATGATACATAATTTTTTTTTCCCATTTTATTTGTTTTTTATTAGTTCTTTTTTTATGATTTATCTTAAATTTCTTTTTCATTGACTTGACCATAACGTTCTAATTATTTTTTTTTTTCATTTTAAACTTTTTCAGTCTGTCGGATAAATTAGTTCATTGACTTGACTATAACTTTCTGATTTATTTTTTTTTCATTTTAAACTTTTTCAGTCTGTCTGATAAATTAGTTCATCTGACTTCTTGGTTGACCAACACAACTGCTACCTGTCTGTCCAACGGTCTGTCTGTTGGCATATTTTTCCTCCAGTTTTTAGAATGGTGGTACTCCAGCGACAGCAACGCCCCATCACTAACCGCTTTGCCAGTTCCCCCTCCTCCAGAAGTAGGTTCTGAATTAATTGAATTTATTTGACAAAAATAATGATAGTTTGTACTAAAAAAATTCACCTTATTTTTTTTTTTTTTTGTGAAAGTTTTGTAGGTAAATAAGAAATTCAGTTACAGTTTATTTCATAGGTCAATATTTGTGATAACATGTAATAATGCTGCTTGTTTCACTGAAAGCAAAATTTAATTTTTGGATAACCAGTCACATTCAACTTCTAATCAAACATTACGATCTGGTAAACTTATTCAACTTTCGTAGAGAGGGAACTAGCTAAGCATCAGGTCACAACACTGTTTACTTCATTTATTGAATTCAAAGCATGAGATGACAGAGTAGATTTTTTATTGTCACTTTAGAGCATCACTGCTTCCTTCCACTTAATAATTTTAAGCTGTTACATCTCTTATTAGTCAACTGTATGGATTTTTTTTAATAAGTAAACTAAGATTTTTTTTTTACCTTTCACAAGTTATCAAGCATAGTAAGTTTAATCTCTTTAAGCTAAGGACATTTAGGGTGGTCGTGAGGTAGAGCACACTGTCAATAAGTGCCGTAATTTGTCTCGGATCTCATTGAAGTCCTGAAGCTCAACTAAGCTAAAAATGAATGCCAGACATTTGCTGGAGAGATGAAAAAGTGTGTGCTGCTCTCAGCATGATAACACCAGGAATAGGGGAACCAAAGCCTTATAGGCTGTGATTGCTCTCACAAACTCTATATGGGAGTTGGCTTTTATTTTAATGTAGATAATTTATCTTGTTCATCCAATGGTCGCATATGTTGTCTGTATGTCTTCTGACTTGGCAATATTGAAATGCTTCTCCTGATCACAAGCAAACTTAATCAGGCTAAATGAACTGGTGTTGTGGTATTTTTTTTTTTTATTGCTTATTATCATGTTTTTTTTTTTTTCAAAAGGCATTGTATTGAAGAATTGTCTATATTTTAATTAAGTTAACCATTTCTGTTTAGATGTTAAAAATAATGTTTGCCCTATTTTATTGTTCAGTGTGTGTTCTCATCAGTTTCAGTGTTGTCAAAATGTAACAAAACCTTGACCATATCTTTCAGCCCAAGTACCTTCAAGGTGTGAAGTGTAGTGTTTGTCCACTGTGTCTGAGACAGAGAACCAACAGCACGGCTCTCACAGTATCAGGGTATGGGGGTTTCAGTCTCATCTCTTAGTTCTTTGATAACTAGCTTATTTTATTATGTTTAATGCTTTCTAGACTTGACAGACATTGGGGGGGGGGGGGGGAATCAGGAAAATAAATAAAATGGTGGGTCATGTATGATATTTAAGTGTTTTGTAACAGAATCTAACTTTATTATTAATACATCAGTAATCCAAGCAAACATGTGCTCAAATCTATTTCTCAATATCGAACAAATATTAAAGTTGTTCATAAAACTAATGTCTCTTTTATCATAATTTCTTTACAGAACAAAACAATTTTTCAGGTTGATTGTAAAACAATGTAGTTTTTGTAGTGGGTCATGAAGGGTTAAAGTTTGAGAAAAAGGGATGCTTTATACAATTAAGGTTTGGAAAAAAAAATGTGTTATTTGGTAAAATACCTTTAAAAAAATTAATTCATTTGCCCAGATATAAACGGGTTATTTCTCATTGAACTACAGCCTGCTAACCTTGACAAAAACAAATCGATGTACCCAGCCACATAAACGGGTTATTTCTCATTGAACTACAGCCTGCTAACCTCGACAAAAACAAATCGATGTACCCAGCCACATAAACGGGTTATTTCTCATTGAACTACAGCCTGCTAACCTCGACAAAAACAAATCGATGTACCCAGCCACATAAACGGGTTATTTCTCATTGAACTACAGCCTGCTAACCTCGACAAAAACAAATCGATGTACCCAGCCACATAAACGGGTTATTTCTCATTGAACTACAGCCTGCTAACCTCGACAAAAACAAATCGATGTACCCAGCCACATAAACGGGTTATTTCTCATTGAACTACAGCCTGCTAACCTCGACAAAAACAAATCGATGTACCCAGCCACATAAACGGGTTATTTCTCATTGAACTACAGCCTGCTAACCTCGACAAAAACAAATCGATGTACCCAGCCACATAAACGGGTTATTTCTCATTGAACTACAGCCTGCTAACCTCGACAAAAATAAATCGATGTACCCAGCCACATAAACGGGTTATTTCTCATTGAACTACAGCCATCTAACCTTGACAAAAACAAATCGATGTACCCAGCCACATAAACGGGTTATTTCTCATTGAACTACAGCCTGCTAACCTCGACAAAAACAAATCGATGTACCCAGCCACATAAACGGGTTATTTCTCATTGAACTACAGCCTACTAACCTCGACAGATTTTTTTCTTCTTTTGTATTGTACACTGCGATACTAAGTTTTTCAATATTTTTGTTCTTTCTAATTTCAGGTATGTGTTCTGTTTCCCTTGTATAGCCGAATTTCTTGAAGAGAAACATTGTTGTCCAATCACTGGTTATCCTGCCCATGGAGATCACTTAGTTAAACTTTACGAAGACAGTATGTAGCAAGCAACACAAAACTATTAGAGCACATGGAAAGGCTTTGTATGTTACATACGTTAGGGGGATTTATATCTACAAAGACTGTGTAGAAATGTAGTTATGAAAAGGCCCATAAAAAAAAAAGTCTAATCGAGTTAAAGTTCAGGTAAAGCCTTTACTCTTGTTGATGTAAAATAGAACTTGAATTTTTATGTATTCCACAATTAGGAATTCATGTTTGCAGCTTCAAATTGGTTATTTCCAGTTCACCCGACTAGTCTCCACTTGTGTATGTAGTCATCTCTAAGAGTGCCAGCCTGAATTATTCCTTCAAACTTTTGATAGTTGCCCCCGTGCCAGTGTTGCCGTAAGCCAGTTTGATGCAGAAATAGTAATGGGCTGGAGCCTGAGCATTGCCCCCCCCCGTGCCCCCTCCATTACTTTAGGTAATCCTGGGTTATTGGTGCCTACTTAAAGGGAGGCTCTGATATAAGTGTTTCTGATATGAGTTGGCAAAAAAAAAATATTTTTGACTGTGAGATAATTAAAGTTTCCCATAAAAGTGCTGCTTTTACACAATATAAACCATTGAAAGAATGTATTTTGTTGAATTGTAGCAGATTCCAATGAGCTTTCATAATGTGTGTCAAAGTGCAAACACAGTTCATTAAATTGTACAATAAATAAAGTTGACTTTCAATGAAAGTTTCACAAAAAGCTTAGAGGCTTTATGCTGATGGGAGTGGATGAATGTACTGATGGGCGTGGATGAATGTACTGATGGGCGTGGACAAATGTACTGATGGGCGTGGACGAATGTACTGATGGGAGTGGATAAATGTACTGATGGGCGTGGATGAATGTACTTATGTTGGAAATGTGTCTGCACAATAAACGTGTAATTTTTTTGAAAATATGAAATAAAACATTTCATGTTTAACACGTTCATCTCTTGTGGTTTTTTTTTTAATTTTTAGAATAATTTTGATAGTGTTATTCTGTTTTTTAAACGTCCCAACCTAAAGCCCACTGTTAATATCTACCCACATATATGCCCATTGTTTTTATCGTATTATTTAAAACGCCATTTCCACTTCCAGGTATAAGATCAGTCAATTGTGTGCCTAAATAATTTTAAAATTACATCATTGAGTTCTACTGTAAAAAATAAAACTGTTCGCACTAATTTTACTTCAGTACTCACATGGCTTTAAGATATTTCAATGTTCAAAAGTGCTTATCAAATGGTGTTCAAAGCTGTGTCTGTCATCATGACATTTTAAAAATTCTTAGCAATTAACGAATACAGAAATTAGACTTTTCTACGGTTTGTTCTTTTCATTCCATAATTCTCATTTACATGAGAATTAAACACAACTATCATAACTTTTAAAGGCGTTAGGTTTTAGCGAGCAACAAGTGTACATATAGGAAACGATTTGGTTTGGTAGTTTACGGAGAATGTCTAAAATTTCAAAAAAATTAGTTTTATATATCACTGTGTTTTACACTTTATTTTAATAAGTCTTATCAGAAGCTAGTATTTTTCAATACTTTTTTTTATTATTTACTGTGACTAAGTCACTAAAGTGCACACCCTTTGAACTAACTGAGATAATGTATTAGAAGTATTACACAGATATAGCCTTATTTGAAGTTAACATTTAATGTATCCAGGGCTTTGTGTTATAAAAAATAATGTTAATAATATGAAACTATTGAAGTAGTGGACGGAGTTAAGAAGGAAAACGGCTTCAAAAACATCCTACAATGTAAGAATATATTTGACTGTGTTCTTAACTCTATTGTTTCGTTTCTTATTCTTAAATTGCATTCTCATTAAATAAATTCAGTTTTTTGAGGTTTTCATTTTGTTTTGACCTACTTCATTTCAATTTGTATCTTATTCGAAGATTTGATTATAATTGATTTCAGTTAACTTGTATACATTCTTTATATTACTTTTGATCTGTTTAGTTGGGAAGTAGCGGTGGGGTTTGTCCAGAGTAGCATGGGTTTGGAGGCTTCCAGGAAATGAGGGGGGTCTATAATGTACCGATAACTGTTATTTTTTTAATAGTTTGTATGAAAGTAAGTCTGCTTACCAGATGTTCTCAAACATTTTGACATTTTAGGAGCACGGGGTGGTAGGTTGAAAGGCTGTAGAACTGGGGAAAGAGGAGGTGGTTGGATGGAAAGGATGGGGGGGGGGGGGTCGGACGAAGGGGCGTATAATGTACTGATTAGTGTGTTTGTAGCTTTTTTTTTATTTTAAAAAATAGTGTGTTTGTGAAAGTTAACTTTGTGACATAAACGGATTTTTCCTTCCACTAATCAAATCTTCCAATAAGTTTTTTTCCAACACTTTCGTCTGCTTTAGCAGGCAAAAAAGGAAGTGCAGAAATAAAATGTCAGATATAATTTACTTTTACTCAGGGACATAATATGACATACAGATTTTTTTTTAAAGAATTTGTTATTAAAGTAGTGTCTCTCTTATGTATTTGTTATTAAAGTAGTGTCTCTCTTATGTATTTGTTATTAAAGTAGTGTCTCTCTAATGTATTTGTCATTAAAGTAGTGTCTCTCTTATGTATTTGTTATTAAAGTAGTGTCTCTCTTATGTATTTGTTATTAAAGTAGTGTCTCTCTAATGTATTTGTCATTAAAGTAGTGTCTCATTTATGTATTTGTTATTAAAGTAGTGTCTCTCTTATGTATTGGCAAATTATGCGAGTTACGGGCCCTCTTTTAGTGCTATATTGAATTTTAAAAGGTCTCTGCCTGGTGCTTTCAAAAACCTAAAAAAAAAACTGCCCTGGTCATGACCGGCAATAAATGGCTGTTAATCTCAGCCTTGTGCGGACAGACGTGTACTAACGTCAGAATAAAATATTGGGCCCATAAAAAAAATGTCTTCAAAAAGGGTACCAAGTCCGTATACATTTTGGGTTTTCTGGGGCACTTCACAAGTCGGCGCCCCTCGCTTGCGCCCGTCGTTAAATCCGCCTCTGTGTGTCAACCCATCTGACCATTACATTTCACCCCAGTGACATTTAATTACGTTTCCACTCAGAACGCTCAGCGGCTGTTTCCTCCTTCAACTTTGACCTTTTTCAATGCCAACTAAATAGACAGTTGATTATTCCGGCATCCGGTACGTCAAAAAAAAAATAAAAAAATAAATGAATTAAAATGTGTTTTTTTTTTTTTGAAACAGTAGAAACTTTGTGACACTCGGAAATCTGGGTTGACCTACATCGCAATAAAATGTATAAAAATTCAGCATAAAAATACGATTGCGTGTTGCATTGACCTAATTTGTTCACGCCCATTACTGTCACAAATAATGAGAAGACTAATGCACGTCTGAACACTGTTGGTCTGAAGAGTTACCGGACCTGAGAAATTAAGACCACGTATTAGTCAAAATAAGGTTTAACAATTTTAATAACGCATTTGTTACCCGACCAGCAAACTGGAATATTTTTTTTTCCGCCGACCAGCATAGATGTGCGCATGCGCGACTTTTTTTTAAGGGGTCTGTCTATAGATATTGCGCATGCGCGACTAGATGGACCTCGTATTAATTTTTTTTTCGGGATCCAGCTATAGATATTGCGCCTAACCTTATTCCTAACCCTAACCCTATTCCTAACCCTAACCCTATTCCTAACCCTAAACCTAAGCCTAACCCTAGCCCTAACCCTAACCCTAGCCCCGAAAACAAAAAAATATGCAATAATATGCAGTCCGAGTCCATCTAGTTGCGCATGCGCACATCTATTGCTGGTCGGCGGAAAAAAAAAATAATAATTATTCCAGTTTGCTGGTCGAGTGTAACATTTGTGTTTTTAATAAACCAGTGAGTCTCTAACTATGCCCCCCCCCTCGTTCCCACCCCCACCCCCTCTTCTAATTTTCCGCAAGTTGTGCGCACCATTGTTATAAAAATTAAAATTAGTGAGCAACAAAAAAAAAATGCTAATTATATTTTCTTTTAGGCAAACGTGCGCACCCACGCACATCTTTGAAGGAACAGTTGGACATAAGTCTTACCTTTAGGAGGTTTGCGCTAGTTAGCGATAAGATGAAATGTGGCTGAGAAATGAGAAATGAGAATGTTTCTTAACAGATTCATTAAACAAAAAAAAAAAAAGGTTTGGTTTTTTTTTCAAAACCGTTAACGTCAAAGAGTGATAAAGACGCACTTCATGGGCGGTATCACAATATTTTTTAGAATCCCCGCGTTTGTGAATGATAACCCGGGGGAAGTGGAGACTACTAGCAGCGAGCTAAGGTTAAAAGGGTGTTCAGAGTAAAAGACTTAGAGACAAGGGGGATTGCAACCATACGAGGTAAGTTGACCAAATCATCCACCTGCGTTTCTAGCGTCAGTTGTTATTGATGTTATTATTGTTTTTGTTTTTTTTTAAATAGCTGAGTATGAATTGCAATTAATTTCCTTTCTCGCTGTGTTTTATTATTATTTGTATTATTATTTATTTATTTATTTATTTATTTTTGCATTTGTCATGTACACAAATTACGTTACTGTCAGAGCTGGGGTTATTTTTTTTTTATATTGAAAACTAGGCGGTTAAATGTGTGGCCGGAATGAAATAAAATTGTTATCCGAGCAGTCGTCGGGGGCCCTGGGCCTAAATAACCTTGACCTTTTAGGGTCATAGCGGGCCCTCATCATTCATTGATTATCGGGGACCCGAGATTTGGAAGCGACGCCTTGGAAGCATTTTTGTTTTTTTTTTGTCAAAGGTTCTCCAAATTTACATTTGACCAGCTATTATGACCAAAAAAATGTGTTATTAAAGTTTTTTTCATGTATTGATTTTTCTATATTTTTTGGAACCAGGCCAGTAAAATAATAATGTCTTTAGAAGTGAATGGGGTTGATGAACAAGACGTACCGGAATTACCCGAATTCATGCGGAAATCTCCGATTGAAGTTCATGGCTGGAGAGTTTACAAATTCGTAGGAGTAGATGATACGGAGGTTCAAGTGGAGAGAATTCGAAAGTTCAATATTCGTGACGATGACGTGCTCATCATTGCGTACCCTAAATGCGGTCAGTGGTGTCTGCTGATTCTGTAATTCTTAATTCTTATCAAGCTATCATGTTATTCGTAGCTTCACTTGCACTGAGTCAGTTTACAGTATTTGATATAAATGACAGTAAAGTCAACATTAGTGGGACGGATGGTGTAAATAGGGCCTACTCGACTGACGACTTTAGAGTCCTAGGTTCGATCCTATGTGAGGACCATGGGATTTTTTTTAGGTGAAATTTGTTTCAAAGTCGTCCCACAAGTCCACCCAGCTTTAAATGGGTACATGACTTAAGTTGGGGAAGTAAAGGCTAACCACACAATCCCTTCATAAGCCGAGGTTATAGAAACAGATGAATTATACACTTCATCTGCCCCGATGCCCCATTTGGTTTAAGGGAACTTTACTTTACAAAGTCAACACTGCAGAACTTATTTACATCAGTATATAGCCAACTTTTTATAAATCGGTATACAGTATTTTTTTTTGACTTGAAATAAGTATATAGTCAACTTCTGGATAGATCAATAAAATTTCAACTTAAATATAATTTCATCTCCATGTAGCCAACATTTTATGATTGAAGTCATTTATAGTAAAAAAAAATTAATCGTCAGCTTTTATAATAATCAGTAAGTTTTCAGTTTTCTATGAATGAATATGTCGTCAACTTGTGTCAGAACGTCATTTAACAATAATTACATTTTTTGAGATATTTTCCCATAGTTTTTTTTTTATAATAAACCTATTTCTTTTGCAGGAACCCACTGGCTATGGGAGGTAACTCACATGCTACTTCGGCAGACGACAGATTATGACAAGAGAACCAAAGAGCAAGTGATGCTTGAGTCTCTAGGGGGTCTGGAAAGATCAGAAATGGAGCCGTCGCCGAGGATTCTCAATTCTCACCACGTTTTCCCTCATCTACCACAGGAAATAATATCCAAAAAGACTAAGGCATTTAATAAATATTTGTCAAATTATTCATACAAATATTGTTGAATGTTTAGTCTAAATTGAAAACAAATGCATGATGGTTTGAGACTGTGAATTAATTGAATTGTGTCAGGGAAGGTGAAAGGGGTCTTGCAGTACCTTTTTTTTTTGGGCCGTAGAAAAAGAGTATTAGATATGTTTAGGTTAAAGCACCTCTTGGGGCCCATGTAGCATCAGATTTATATGTTTAGGCTAAAGCACCTCTTGGGGCCCATGTAGCATCAGATTTATATGTTTAGGCTAAAGCACTTCTTGGGGCCCACGTAGCATCAGATTTATATGTTTAGGCTAAAGCACTTCTTGGGGCCCACGTAACATCAGATTTATATGTTTAGGCTAAAGCACTTCTTGGGGCCCACGTAGCATCGGATTTATATGTTTAGGCTAAAGCACCGCTAGGGGCCCATGTAGCATCAGATTTGAATTTGAACTGGAGTTTAAGCAGTTGGAGTCCTTTGGGCAGTCGTCATGACAACGGAGGCATAACTTACTAAATGAAAAACTTTTTTATTGTTTTTATAGGCTTAATGAAACGACAGCAACACAACAGTAGTAATGAGGAGGTGGGGGGGCATGTTATAAAATAATAACAACTGCTCCTAAATAAACAAAAGTATAAACTTGTACATGAAGGTATCTTAGGAATATGAATTTTTAGTGGCGAGTGGGAGGGGGGCATTGAATGTTTAAGGCCCTAGTCCGTTGCTTAGTTTTCTTCCCCATAAGAACAGCTATACGTTCGTACATACATACATATATAAATACATACATACATACATAAATACATACATACATACATACATACATGCATACATACATACATACATACATAAATACATATATATATACATAAATACATACATACATACATGCATACATACATACATACATACATACATACATACATACATACATACATACATACATACATACATACATACATACATACATACATACATACATACATACATACATACATACATACATACATACAAAAGTATATGAAAATATTTTGCTGTTTTGCATTAATTTAATTTAATTTTAATTTTAAGGATTTAAGAAATTTACATCTAGAAATATTTAATGAAACACTTTGTTTTAAAGTAACAAACTATTTGAATGTTTATATTTGTTACTTCCAGATTATCCACATTATAAGAAATCCAAAGGATGTTATTGTCTCACTCTATTGGCACATGCAAAATATTCGCAACATAGAACATTTCAAGTTTGAAACTTTGGTCGAGGCCGCAATGGCTGACGTATGTAAGTGAACAGTATGTCTGCGGCTTTTTTTTTAAAAATTAAAATGACATCTTTTCTTAGCAGTGGCGCAGCTAGATATCGGCGGAGAAAGCGGTTTGCACTCTGAGGAATTTTCCTTTCCAACAGCCTTGGGGGGTGGTAAATTTTAGTATTTCTCGGCAGGTGAATTCAAATAGTTGAATTTTTTGAAGTAAATTTTGTAATTACGTAAGTATTTATACATGTATTTTTAGTTTAAACCTCATAAAAAATCTGGCACGCGCCACCGTTAGCAGAGGCATAGGGTGGCCCCCCAATTTTTGTTTACATTAAATATTATGTACGTTAACTCATGTCATGGTGTCGAATGTCAAAATGCAGGGGCCCCCAAATCGGCCAAGCCCCCCGGGCCCCCAAATCGGCACTGACCATTAGGCTACTGTCACTTAGCCAGTAGTAAGGGTACTAGGGGGTTATGTGGCAGCACAGGGGGCCGACTATGAATGGGCGACAAAAGAGCGTTGTTAAATGGTTTTGCACTTTTCAGATTGGGCGCTAAAAAAATGTAGATCGCACAGGGCGCCACAATAACTAGCTACGGTTCTGCACTTTAGATCATATTAAGTTAAAGTTAATAGCTTCAGTTGATGTATTTATTAATGTTAAGCCAGTGCCTTTCAAATCTGTATCTGTTTAGCTGACGTCTGTCTCATTAATGTCTGTTTAACTGATGTCTGTCTCATTAATTTATGTTTAGCTGACGACTGTCTCATTAATATATGTTTAGCTGACGTCTCTCTCATTGATGTATGTTTAGCTGACGTCTCTCTCATTAATGTATGTTTAGCTGACGTCTCTCTCATTAATGTATGTTTAGCTGACGTCTCTCTCATTAATGTATGTTTAGCTGACGTCTCTCGCATTAATGTCTGTTTAGCTGACGTCTGTCTCATTAATGTATGTTTAGCTGACGTCTGCCTCATTAATGTATGTTTAGCGGACGTCTGTCTCATTAATGTATGTTTAGCTGACGTCTGTCTCATTAATGTATGTTTAGCTGACGTCTCTCTCTCATTAATGTATGTTTAGCTGACGTCTCTCTCATTAATGTATGTTTAGCTGACGTCTCTCTCATTAATGTATGTTTAGCTGACGTCTCTCTCATTAATGTATGTTTAGCTGACGTCTCTCTCATTAATATGTCTTTAGCTGACGTCTCTCTCATTAATGTATGTTTAGCTGACGTCTGCCTCATTAATGTATGTTTAGCTGACGTCTGCCTCATTAATGTATGTTTAGCTGACGTCTGCCTCATTAATGTATGTTTAGCTGACGTCTGCCTCATTAATGTATGTTTAGCTGACGTCTGCCTCATTAATGTCTGTTTAGCTGACGTCTGCCTCATTAATGTATGTTTAGCTGACGTCTCTCTCTCATTAATGTCTGTTTAGCTGACGTCTGCCTCATTAATGTATGTTTAGCTGACGTCTCCTCTCATTAATGTCTGTTTAGCTGACGTCTGCCTCATTAATGTCTGCTTGGAAAATGTCCTAATTTGCATATTTCTATTTTTTTTTAAGCTCAGATCTGTTTGAGACGTGTCTATTTATCCGGCATCTTTTTTTTTTAAAAAATGTCTGTTTACAAAATTCTGTATCACTAAAGTCTGTTGAACTAATTTCTGTTTCACAAACATATATGTTAACACACACATTTGTCAAACAGTCAATATTTGTTAGACCTATGTCTGTTAAACATATTTCCGGTGAACCAATGTCTTAATAACCAATGTGTGATTAAATGATGTGTTTAATCAACATTTGCTTTAACAGCGATTATTTATCCAGTGTCTGTTTTATCAATGTCTGCTTAACCAATGTCTGCTTAACCAATTTCGATCAAACCAAAAATGTCTTGTATACTAATAGCCTACAAAAAAATGTCTGTTTAAATAATAAACTAATGTCTGTTTTGATCAATGTCTGTCAAACTTATGTCTGTCAAACTAATGCCTGTCAAAATAATGTCTGTCAAACTAATGCATGTCAAACTAACGCCTGTCAAAATAATGTCTGTCAAACAAATATATGTCAACTTAATGCCTGTCAAACTAATGTCTGTCAAACTAATGTCTACTTTAACTAATGTCTGTTTGAACCAATGTCCTCGTTTTGACATTACCCTAACTAGTGTCAGTGCCATCTCAGTTCGACTTCTTACATCAAATGTCAGAGTTTGAGTTCGACCATCCCGACCATCCAATCAAACATGTTTACTTCGAGGAGATGAAGAAGGTAAGTGATGGCCATCAGTGGCGTCACTAGAGGGGGTGCGGGGGGTGCGGACCGCACCGGGTGACACCCTCACGAGGGGTGACAGCCGACTACAAAATATCTAGTTTTAGGCCTATATTCTTAAAATAATTCAAAGCCGTATTTAATTTTTATAAATAAATAAAAATATCTCCGATTATTAACAGACACTGCGTACTTTTTATTATTAATTATTTTAACGCACCGGTTCCGGATACGTCTAAGATGAACTCTTATGATTTAACCCATTGGTTCCTTAGGGGAAAAAACTAGAGATACCCTGCAATTACTGAGGGTTTTTGGGCTTGAGCAAAAAGTTTGGGGGAAAAACGGGGGGGGGGGGTGCACAAAAACGCATGTAACTTTTAAAGTAATAGAGATAGTTCTATAAAAGTATACATTTTATTACAAAGAAATAAATTATCTTTCATTCTGTGAAAGAATTAAAGTTATACAATTGATATTTAAAAAGTTATTATTCAGAAAAGTATGACGATTTTTTTTTCAATTTTGATTTTTTAAACCCTATTTTCAACTGAAAATTTTATCTGGATATTATAAAAATAGCCTATAGGTATATAAAGATAAAATAAACATCATTCAATTTCCTTTATAACAGTGTAAGAATTAATAACATTGATCAAGATTTGATAAAGTTGTTATGAATTGAAAATAATCACTATTTTTAATGGAGGACCTGAGTGTGGGCTGTTTATATAGACTTTATTTATTGTGCAACTATTTATCAACTACAATCTTAAATAGTATGATCTATATATCAACATGTCGGAAATTAAACAATTTTTCTTATGATATATATTTTATGTATGTTGATTTTATAGTAAAGATGATAAAAGTATATAAATTCGATATAAGTTATTCCTTCCAATTGGTTATGCAACTTTCAAACCTTACACATTACAAACGAAAAAACAACAAACTAATTATAACTAATGTTTCAGAATTTAAGCTTTATAATAATAAATGTTCATTTCTCTTCCTATCGGCTATACTTTCTTCATTTTTTTTCCAAAATTAATATAATAACGAACTTTTGAAATCGGTCACCATATTGGACCATAAAACGGTCCGGACACAAATTATAAATCTCAATAAAATCATAGTGATTTAGAAAAAATAAGTGATTTAAGTTATAGTACTAAAAGTAAACATAATAGGGACACAAACAATGCTTTAAAATGGAAAATGTAGCTACTCACATGTTCTTATAACGTCATCATAATTAATGTAATCCATATTGAAATACTAAGTAAGTCTAAGTCTCACAAAAACACGCATCCATTAATAACAGAAATATAGCACATTCACAAAACAAAAACAAACAAACTGCAATTGGAAGTGATGATTTTAGATTTCATATATTCTCTTTAATGTATTTTAGTCCATAGCAAGTTAGTATAAAGAAATTGTAATGGTAATTTTAAGACGTTAAACACGCCTATGGCCTCATCTCGGAGGAGGGGGGGGGATTTTAGTGATGTCATAAATCTGCCGATGTTTATCGAAAATAACTACATCGCCGTAAATCTACTAGAAAAAATTCATTAAAATCAGTTTTTATATTGTTTATTGTAAAAAAAATCATTTTCAAACGTAAATGTTAAATAATTTGTAAAATGTGTTTGATTTTGAAGCAACACGCTGTGTTCTGTGTCTAAGGCTAACAATAGTACTGCGCATGCGCGGTGAACCTGTTATGCAATTTTTACCACAAGCGAGCTCGGGACAAAGAAATTCCTCACACAGAGGGTCTGGTTTCTGCCTCCCTGTTATTACATAATGGAAAAGTTACGCAAATGACCTAGATATTCAAATAGAGGAAAGGCTGACCTTTACATTGATACCACACGTGTGTAATCTTACGCTAGAATGCCGGCTTAAACCGGACATCAAAAGCGGCCATTTCGGCCGATTTTTCGATCGGAGAAAGCGTGTCATTTTTACCCCCTTCCCACTAAAAACGTAATAAAAAAAGAACTGTCTAGAAAATGATGAAAAATCATTAATGAATTTGTGTAGAAATGATTTCTCTACAAGAATATATAGGTTACAACGCGATACATTAAACATAAGGTATAGAAATCTATCGCTGAAGTGAAATGTTGTCAAAAATCCGCATCCGTAGTTCGGGCATTATCGCGATTGTTGTCAAAAATCCGCATCCGGAATGAAAAGGTTATTTTCTTTTCGCGGGAAATTGCATAACAGAGCCATTCTTTCTGATTAAATATTAAAATTGTGGCGCGCTGGCAGAGTGGGCTAATCGTTTGGCCGTGACCCATTTAGGGCTATTATATGCGGGTTCGATTCCTCTCAGAGACATATATTTTTTTTTCAGATTTTTTTTTTCAGAATTAGGGTTAGGGGTAGGGTTAGGGTGTGGAGCAATATCTATTGATGGTCCCCGAAAAAAAAATGTCTCCCATTATTAACAGTAAATAACGTCATCAACGTCTGCAGTAAATAAGAGTTCTCATTCATTCTGTTTACTGACGTCATCAAAGTTTGCTAGACGTATCCCGAAAAAAATACGTAGTACGTCTTAGACGTATCCGGAGCCAGTGCGTTATTTTAATGAAATTATTGGTATACTTACACTGACCTATAGATATCAATTATCGCTAAAATCCTGACCCCGGAAACGGAAAAAAAATAATAAAGTCGCGCATGCGCACATATATACGGTGTCTGAAAAAAATTATGGAGACCGGGGTGTCATGAGAGGGGGTGACACCCTGAGTTACCGCACCGGGTGACACCAACCCTAGTGACGCCACTGATGGGCATAGAACCGTAACCGTAGCTGTAGTCTACATACCACAACACTCTTATTGCCTCCCTTCCGTTAGTCGCGGGTCTTGGGGCGGTTGCTTTCTGACCCCACCCCTAATGACCGCTACTGACCTCATTGGTCACATGAGTGGCCACCCCCAAGGTTTCCTTTGAAGATAACAGCTTCTATAACAATCAAGGCCGTACCCAGGTGGGGGGGGCTAGGGGGGGCTGCAGCCCCCAAATTAATTCTAAAAATCAAATTTTATTATACAATATACTTCTTTATCATTGTGTTCCAATTTTTTCTTATATAAAACTCTCCGCACAGCCCCCCCCCAAGCCGCACAGCCCCCCCCCTCCCCGCCCCCCAAAAACAAAATCCTGGGTACGGCCTTGATAACAATCAATAATATTTCCTTAAAATTTAGCCAGATAGTAGTCTTTGTGTTTTAATAAAATTTAGTCAGTTTGTAGTTTTGGCTTGTTTCAATAAGTGTTTATTCATTCAGGAACCTACAAAAATTATAAAAGAACTGGCCAGATTTCTCAACGTGCCAGCTAGTGAAGAACTCTGCCAAAATATTGCTGATGCTTGTTGTTTTGAAAACATGAAGAAAATTGAGGAAACAAAAGGCAAAATATATCCACAGGAAATAATGGACGTTGTACAAAAAATAAGAGGAAAGTTGAGATTTTACAGAAAAGGTCAGAATTCTAAACTTTGCAGATAGATAATTCTACGTGTACTTACATGATTACATCTATGTCAGTTGCATTAACATACTGTAAAGTTATTGTTTTTTTTATTCGGTGATACGTTCCGCAGAAATGTGTCATAAAAACATAATTTTACAGTATATGGTTTAAAATATAAGGCAGACAGGTGACGATGAACAGATTATAAAGATATAAATATACTAGATATGACATTTCATACGTCAAAAGATGTGGCTGCCATAACCAACAAACCATCATCAAAAAGTAATCCATCGAGGGAACAATAACCTCCAGTACACAAAGTTAACAAACTATAATGAGCATGATTACCAAATGCGCACCCGATTTACGTGAAATCAAGTGCAGAATTATTTTTTATTTGACGTCACAGAGGATTTTTATTTATAGCGTTTTGCCCTGAATTCTATTTATAGTTAAAAATCAAAACAAAACATTAAAAAAATGCAACGTCACAGGTCATAGGTTATTTACGAACGCGCTCGCTAGTGACCTAGTCTGATTAAAATGCTATCTGTTGTAATAAAAACTAAAATAATTGAATGATATTATATATTATTATTATTATTATTTAATATTTAGGACTTTAACATTTCATAATAAAAAACCACAGAAAATATTTAAAACTGTAGATTTTTTAAAAATAAATATCGAATCGAAGACGCCATTCTGAATTATGTTTTCGTGACCTCGCTGGTCGCTTTATCATATACTATTGTTTTATTTATTTCTGGAGGTAGTTTATTTATAGAACGGATTTCCCCACATATCGCCCGCCGCGACCCGGACAAGCTTAGCTGCTTTGTAATGTAGATACTTTATACAAAAATTATATAGCAAAGTAAAGTATAATAAAAAACCGAAAACTGTGCCACATCATGTTGGAAATTATTATGTTAAATTAAAATTGTACTTGTATCCAACATTTGTATTAAAAAAAAGTAGTTTTTCAAAATTTATTCTATTTATATCAACAGGACAAATTGGAGATTGGAAAAATCATTTCACAGTCTCGCTGAATGAACGTTTCGATGAGTTTATTGACACAGCCATCAAGAATAAACAACTGAAATTGAAGTTTATTTATGGATAAATGCCAGTCGTGTCGTAAAGCTCTCGGCTGTGATCCTGAGAATCCCTGGTTAGATCTCCAGTGAGGACAAATGGACTTTTAAGGTCATGTTTTTTCTCTAATCGACGGCTTTGACAGCCTTTTAATCTCGACTGCAGCAAATGTACTTTTATCAAGGGTTCTCACTAACGGAAGAACGGTACTGGGGGGGTGCTATTGCTGTTGTATTATATTAAACAAATGTATACGTTAAATTTACACATAACATATGTGTGTGAGTGTGTGTGTGTTGGATGAGATGAGTTATAGATAAGAAAATGAAAAACATGTAATGACAGAACAGAATAAAATTAATAATAAAACCATTTGTTGCGATGTATCCTGTCTCCGAGTTATTTCGTTTGTTGATGATCCATGTATTTAATGAAGTATCAGACGGCTACGATCGAGGTTCTCAACCGGCGGTACGCGTACCCCCAAGGAGTTCGGGGGGGGGGGGGGGAAGGTTATACAGTAGTACGCATCGACACACAATCAACCTTAAGTTTGAAGAAGGCCACCAGTTTGCTGTGTGTGTGGAGGGGGAGTTCATCACCAAACAACGTGTCCGATCATCACATTAGAAATGTAAGCACATCACATTATGAATATAAATACAATGTTTCACGCACTTACGTGTAAGGAGTAACCACCGGCATACTGTTGTACTCTTTGGGGTACAGTCGCAAAAAAAGGTTGAGATCCGCTGGGCTTCGAGATGATGTCATGGCTAGCTCTCATCATGTCATGGTTAGCTCTCATCATGTGATGGCTAACTCTCATCATGTCATGGCTAGCTCTCATCATGTCATGGCTAGCTCTCATCATGTCATGGTTAGCTCTCATCATGTCATGGCTAGCTCTCATCATGTCATGGTTAGCTCTCATCATGTCATGGCTAGCTCTCATCATGTCATGGTTAGCTCTCATCATGTCATGGCTAGCTCTCATCATGTCATGGCTAGCTCTCATCATGTCATGGCTAGCTCTCATCATGTCATGGCCTGCTCTCATCATGTCATGGCTAGCTCTCATCATGTCATCATGTCATGGCTAGCTCTCATCATGTCATGGCTAGCTCTCATCATGTCATGGCTAGCTCTCATCATGTCATGGCTAGCTCTCATCATGTCATGGCTAGCTCTCATCATGTCATGGCCATGTCATGGTTAGCTCTCATCATGTCATGGCTAGCTCTCATCATGTCATGGCTAGCAAGCATCAGGAAACTGTATAACATTTTAAAATGTAGTGTCTGTCAAACTGTTTTACTCACTCATAGTCAAGAGATAAGGGGGGGGGGGAGAGCGAGAATTGCAAATTCGACTGCACCAGAGAAAAACACAGGGTGGACAAGTCGAGTAGCTCGTCTGCTCGCTTGTCATTGGCCTTTATGGCAGTCTCCAGATGTTGAGGGACACAACGACTTTCATCTTAAGTGCTCTAATAGTCCGCAGATATCACTGAGAGAGTTGAGAGAGAGAGAGAGAGAGAGAGAGAGAGAAATTATATATATAAATATTCAGCTTCTGTAATAGACCTTTCACAAGTACATGTATAATGAATTCAATGTTATTTCGTATGGTAATGAAGAACAACAACATTAACACTCTAACAGTACATTAAGACAAAACATTTATTCCTATACAAAACGATATTTTAAAAAAAAACCGGTTTTGCATGCGGTATACTATGAAATGTTTTTTTTTTTTAACTGCTGACAATCAAACAAGAAGAATTTCGAAAAAAAAAATCATTGAGGCGAAAATCAAAATTTCCAAACTTGTGAATTTTGTATGCAAACGTTATCTTCTCTGTTTGTTTGTTTTTTCTCGAGCCCGGATGTCATACCGTCAATAATGGCGATAAAAATTAAAGTCAGTAGTATGAAAGCACAAATGAGCAATTATCTGTAAAAAAAAACAAGCAATTAAGCCTGTTCCATTCTGGACACAGGATGTGTTAGCGCATTTTCGTGTTATGTATCAGTACGTTTGTTAGCTTTCAGTAAATATTTGTAAATTTTGGAAATGTTTATAAATTCAATTGTGTAATGCATATATTTGTAAAAAAAAATTATAAAGACGTTTCTTTATATTTGAAAAAAAAATTATTGTCTCTTAAATCTAACTACAAGTGGTTTGTGGTTACTGAAATAGGACTCATAGTTGAAAACATTCTAAATTATAGTCATTTAATCGTCCGAAAACTCCGTCAATTGTTGCATAGCTCTGATACTTTCAATTAAACTCAGAACACAAGCTTACTATTTCATTTGATGAGTTTCTTAACCGTACAAGGTGTATATATAATATATAAGCCCCTTAGGAGCCCTGAAGCCCGGCCCTCAGAGGTCCTATCGCAAAATGAACTTTTGATGTACACATGGCAGGCCAAGACCTACAAAATGATATATACATCATGGGTCTAGGACTTATAGTTGCTGAGATATAGCGCTCCTTAATTAATATAGCTTATATAGTAAAAAACGGTACTAAGGCCCCTTTTACGGCCCTGAGAGGTCAGATCGCGAAATGGAAAAAAGTCATTTCTTGGCAGGCCAAGACCTACAAAATGATATATACATCATGGGTCTAGGACTTATGGTTGTTGAGATCTAGGGTGATGACGGACAGACGGACAGACAGACAGACAAAACGGGGACAATAGAGCATTTTTTTTCGAAAATGCTCTAAAAAAACGGGAGTTTATTAGAATCAATGCCTTGTTAACTTTGCCGCAAACATCAATCAGAGATGTGTTGTGTACTGTCGACCAACCGTCAGCGAGTGCTCTTGTATTATCATTTATATCGTAAAATGGGGAACACGTTGAGTCATTATGAAAAGTAGGCTCGTGCATAGGGGTGGGCATTCAAACATTTGGGGGTGGGAAAAAAGTATACAGTGCTGATATCACTCTCATGTCACAGGGAAGTCCTTAAAAGTAGTCTAATAATGATTTCGATTCTTTGATGTTACTGGTATGATCAACCATAGCAATATGGTAGGTCTACTTGTAAGATTTAAATGGGGGCGGCGGGGGGGGGGCGGATAGTCGGGCTACAAGTCAGCAAACGATCAATGTATTTATAGGGGGGGGTACAATACATTGATTTAGGAGAAGCAGGGATGGGGGTATAAAAGGAGTTGATGCTACACGGAAGATGTCTTAAATATACAGTGTGTGACAGAGCAGTATGCGGTAGGCCAGAGTTCTAAATTGGCTGTAGAGAGGAGCAGTGTACGGCATGCTAGAACCCTACATGGCAGGTTAGAGCCCTGCCAGGGGCTGATATAATTCATGATCCCTAGCTCGGGACCCTCATGACCATTTAGCAAGGCGCGGCAATCAGTACCGAGTAATCTGCATTACTTATAACAAAATATAATTCTTTTAAAGTTCCCTTAGCCCTATTGAGCCATCAGGTGAGATGAAGTGTAGAATTTATCTGTTTCTATAACCTCGACATATAAAGGGATTGTGTGGTTAACACAACGCCCAGCCGCCTTTTATAATACTTTCCCAACTTTAAGTCGATTACCCATTTAAAGCTGGGTGGACTTGTGGCAAGACTTTGCACCAAATAACACTTGGAAAAATTCCTTGGTTCTCAGAGGATCGAACCCATGACTCTCAGGTCGACAGTCGAGTATCTACACCATTCGGCCGTCCGTCCCATTAATACTTTCAAACAGTTATTAAATAATTTTTTAAAACAGGTTCATTCAAACTTAGACCTACAATTTAAACGTGAAAAAAAAATGAAAGGCTTACTGTATAGGCCTAACAACAAACAATGTTATTATCTCACATTCACAGCCCGTATGGAGAGAGCTGTGATCGGATGAATGTTGCATGTATAATTAAGTTGGTCAAGCTCTATAAATTGGAGATCCGAGATATTAAAACCATATTGGGCCAAGGTTCGTAGACATTCATCCCAATTATTTGGATCATTCTAGTTTAAGGACGAAACACTGCACCCCACATGCTGAACATTGTAAGGATACATAACCCTAACCCTGACCATTCAAGTCATCGAAGAGAGTATTGTTATCGATCAGGTAACAAGGTAATAATTAAACCCATTGAGCTGGTTCCTTTTTTTAATTGATTTTATATACATGCTTTAGGTTGTAATTTATGGACTTTTAATTGTCGAAGTCTATAATACAGTGGTTAGACACTGGTTAGGTTCTATTATGACTTAGGCTGTTTTGTTTTTTTGTACACTACCTGAATGGACGAAATCTGTAATATAATGTTGTTGGATGCGGGTTCATATCTCAGCGAGTCCAGTCACCTATCAATGTAGTACAGGCAGTGCTAGATTTACCACCGGGGATGGAACTGTCATCCCAAGCTCTGCTTTAGCTAATATATATCCCCGCCGTGGATGAAACCATAGATATTTATCCCCGGCTCTGGAGAAAAAAAATTTTTTAATCCCCGGCACTGGTTTTTTCTTAAATCGAGCACTGGGTACAGGTATTTCCAAAGTTCTTTGTCCATTACTGTATTCTTCAGAGTTAACTGTGATGCAAATGTTGGTGCGCATTTGATATTTTCATATTTCTCTCATTGGAAGAACCCATCGTACGTATGAATAGAGTGTTCTGATCGGTCTTCCAATAAGATGAAAGAATTAGGATGACTCGGATACATGTGTATCGTCATCAGTATTAGTGTGAAGGAATTGGTTGTGGTAAATGTGGTATAGCCTTGATACGGGGCATTTGTTTATGGTAAATGTGGTAGAACATTGATACAGGGGAGTTGGTTGTGGCAAATGGGGCAAAACCTAGATACAGAGGAGTTGGTTGTAGTAAATGGGGCAGAACATTGATACATGGTAGGGTGGGGGGGGGGGGGCGCATGGCGGATGACATCACCGCGCAATGAAAGCTGCTAACAAAAGTAGGTCATAGTTCGTCAGCCCCACAATGCATTGCGATCTCCTAAAAAAAAAAAAGTCTTTCGCTGGTCTAGACTGACGTCATTGTTACACATTCTCACCTGTCCTAATTTTTGTTTTTGTATGACTGACAGGAAACTGTATTCCTTCCAAAATACAGCAACGCTTTTATCATCCACCGCTATATGTTTTTTTTTAGCATATCGCCTTATTAAAGAAAAATATTATTATTTTTTTTTTAAAGACAGATTGTCATAGAATTGTTGTACCCATTTCAAGCAAGAAGGGTTATACATAACTAGGTTTACACATTTAATTTTCCTTTGTTAAAGTAAGTATATATATATGTTACGGGTCCTTTTTCTATACTTCATACATGTTACGGGCTCTTTGGTTATGCTCTATAAACGTCTCAGGCCCTTTGGTTTATGTTATGAGTTGTGCGTTTTAATTCAAACTCTTATTTGCTCACTCCTTTGTCACAACTCAAAAACCAACCAAACTCGATGCGTTGTTAGTACAACGATTTATTTACATAAATGTACATCAGAATACAACAAGTCCATAAACGAATACACATTTAAATCAACAGTAATTTGCTCTGCCTCAACTCTGACTAACTAAAATTCCTGTCCCTAAAACTCTCGTCACTAGATCTCTCGTAACTATCTCTCTTCTCTAACTCTCGTTCTAACTCCTCTCATGATTTCTCCTAACTCCTCATAACTCCTCTCATAACTAACTAATGTCCGAATCCAGCCCCTATTTATACCCCTAACGTCCGTGCCCTAATTACCTTAAGTACGTCACAGTCTCTTCAGTATTGTCCTTACTATCTAATCTTTCAAGGAGCGTCACCTGGTCGTCATTGATAACCTACTTCACCTATACTTTGGGCAGCCACACGTGGGATTGACGAAAGTCGCAACCATGGCCGTTTATTTAGTTACATTTTTTTTAAAATTAACACTATAGTCTGTTTTTCTTTTCCAAAATTATTGAACAAAACTAGTTGAAATAGCAGAAAAAAAAATCTGGCAAACTGGGAGCGGCACAAAACTGATTCTATCGCACCTGACACACACACATATATCTATATATATATATATATATATATATATATATATATATATATATATATATATATATATATATTAATCAGATGTTACTTTATTTTTTTTATTTATTTAAAGATGTTGTTTTAACATTTTGAAAAAAGGTTTGATATATTGGTTAATTGACATATCACACCAAACATTAGAAAATATTTTTTTTTTTTTTTTTATGATGACATTATTTTTTTTTCCTTCTCGTCTTTTACTGAAATGAAAATTGTTTGTGTCATTCAGCTCGTATCAAGGAAAAACAATAACGTACAAACCAAACACACAATCAATAACATACAAAAAATAACATGATAGCCTATAAACAATAAAATTCAAACATACAAACAGTAACATACAAATAATAAAATACAAACATACAGTCAATAACATACAATCATACAATCAACATCATACAAACATACAAACAATAACTTTCAAACATACAATCAATAACATACAAACATATAATCAATAACATACAAACAATAACATGCAAACATTATACAATAACATACAAACACACAATCAATAACATACAACAATACAATCAATAACACACTAACATACAAACAATAGTATACAATAGTACACAAACATACAAACAATAACATACAAACATACAAAAATAACATACAAACAATAAAATACAAATAATGAAATACAAACATACAAACAATAACATACAAACAGATCTTGTTTAATACTGTCGTGTAGTCAGTCCGTCAACCAGAGCTATCCATTCGTCAAATCGTCATTCAGCTGGTCTGTCATCAAATACAAATTTGTGTTCACTTTGTACGTGTGTTTGGGCCCCCCTGTCAATCTCCTCTAGCCAGGGCCCCATTGATCCCACAAACCCACCAATAAATAAGTCATTTAATACATTACCTGGCTTTGTTTAACAAATTTATGGGGTAAAGTTATTCACGTATTTTTATTTTCGCACTTTTATTGACCGAGTAATTAAAACCATAATAATTATTTTTTTTAAACTAAAATACAGTTTTGACGTAATCCATCATGTCCACTGCTACCAAAGGGAAGTCTGAGAAACGCAATCTTCCATCTATTGTACGGAAACCTTCCGTTGAACCCTATGGCTGGAGGGTCCTAACATTCCCAGGGACCACTGACGCTGTTGCCCAGGTGGAGAAAATTAGGAATCTGACAATTCGAGAGGATGACGTCATCATAGCGGCGTATCCTAAGTGTGGTAAGTGGTGGATTTTTCTTTTTAATTACTTAAACTTGTTATCAGTCGGTATTACCTTCATACATTATGTCAGTCTGGATACTAACCAGGCAAGCTGCCTTTTGGGCTTTTCACAGCTGGGTGAGGTGAAATGGGTTTTTGGCATATTTTATTCCGCTTTTACAAAATAAAAAAATAAAAAGAGTAATTTAAGACTTGTAAGGGCCATCAACTTTAAAAGGAAGTTTTTGAACTATTATTAGGAGGCTAGGAATCGTAATCGATACATTTTGGAAGCTTTATTGTCTAAGGCTTAGGAATTGCCGTTTTTCTTGGGGCCTTTAAAAAAAGTAATAACATCGTTACATACACCTATGTCTCCCGTGGTGCCTCCATGGCCATTGCACTATTGGTTATGGTGAAGAGAAAAAGAAGTCTTATTTATTGGCTCATAGTATTTAAGTATTATGCATCTCATCCTTACTGAGCCCTAGATATTCTCTTCATATCCCTAATGCAAGCAGTAACCACAACAAACTTTTACAGCACCTTATCAATAATGCCACGGCCATAGTCTTAGGAACAAACCGTACCACAATAGATATAACCGTTCCTATGCATAGGTGATTTAGTCAAACGATTAGATCCTTTTTGTGACAAAAGGGCCAACTGCCAGTAGAAATAAGCTATACATCAATATTTATAAAAAACATCTGTGGTTATTCAATAATTATACAGCATTTATATGCATATAATAATGACTTAACTTAATGCCTTGAACTCCTTGCGTAGCAAAATGTCCTCTGCAATCACTCTCCAGCACATTCTGTTTTGGAAGGCCTTTTTCAATTCTCCCCATGTCTGTTTGCAGATTTTCATTTCCTGCTCGCAAGACCTTCTCCAAGTGGTCTTTGGGCGGCTGACCCGGCTGACCTTTCTCTGGCCTTAGGGGGTTCCATTGCAGAGCCATTTTTGTGATGTCTTCTGGAGGCTTCCTTAGCGAGTGGCCGATCCATCTTTATTTTCTTCTGGACAAACAATAATGATCAATTATTAATGCTTAGAATTTATGGCCCTCGAAAAGTGCTGTCTTCTAACTCCCTCCCCCTTCCCCCCTAAAATTCCAAGAAAAGCCTTGCATATAGATATATCTTGCTCTTTGCAAAACCAAAATAATATTTAAATAAAGATCAGGCAATAAAGATGTATCGTTGGAATTCTGGTTATTGCTTTTTAAATCGAACTTGGCAACTAATAATCTCCGAAATTGTCCCAATAGTTTATTTTAAAAATAAAAAAAAAATTAAATAGGTAATGCAACATGAGGCTGTTATTATCGCCTTTACAGAAAGTGTGTGTATGTTTGTTGTGGTGGGGGGCGTATTTATCAGCAAACCCTAGGCCCCTACTCCATTCAACATCATGTAGCCCCTGGTCATGTGTCCCCCCCCCTTCCCATTTTTCAATCCGAAAAATAGTTTTTAATTCACAACTTTGCCATCTGTCCGCACAGGTACCAACTGGCTATGGGAGGTAACTCAAATGTTACTCCGGCAGACGGTAGAGTACGAGACGAGAACCAAGGTCCAGCTCATGCTGGAGTCTCCCAACGGACCTGAAAGGGCAGAGGCGGAGCTCTCTCCGAGGATTCTTAACTCACACAACGTTGTAGCCCACTGGCCTCAGGAGATAATCTCAAAGAAAACGAAGGTCAATCACTTTAGTCACGTGGTACTTAGAATAATGTGCGATAAGTAGTGTAGGGTTGCGCGACTGCGCACGGCGCTGAACTAGGAAGGAGCGCAGAACGATGTATATTTTTACTTTGTCATGTAGTGAGGAGGGCGTTAAAATAAATGTAGCTCGCACAGGGAGTGTGTGAAGTCCCTGTAAGAATGAAATGGTATCTCTTAGATCCTAAAAAAATTACTAGTGGGGCGGTTTTTTTGCTGCCCTTCTGTTATCCTCACCGTGGCCGATAGTGCAACGGGCATGGAGGCACCACGGGACTTTCCCATGACCTGAAAATTTTCCCTTGATCCTCACCGAAGATCGATTTAGGTACATTCAGGTCGACAGTCGAGCGCTTTATCGCACGACCATCCGTCCCCCTTCACACAGGGCGTGACCATTGCCAGCTCCGACTCTTGTGTGCGATGTACCCGGGCCGTTTCATTCTACCATTGAGAAGTCATATTAAAATTTACTTGTTTTTGTTTGTTTTTTTACGGAACTTTGGAGTTTCGTGAGTCATGACCAAGAGATAATAAATCAAAACATTACCATGTGCTCCATGTGGTCCTCAAACTAGTGTGCTTTACTACCAAGAAACATATAATATATATAAAAGCGATTTGGGTTCTGCGTTAAATCGAAAGTAAAGAATTAATATTACAGTATTCCAGTTTAAAATACAATCATGGAAAAAAAAATCGGATCTGCCCGAAACCAAAAAATAACCTAGCCTGCCGATCAAGCCTAAGGGGATATAACTCTATGCAAAGGTTTTGCAGGGTACAGCTAGTGTAAATGAAAAAGTAAAAGATACGATGATTAAACATTTGAGTATGTTAAAAAGAAACCGTTGAATATTTGCGATTTTTGTAGCAATCTAATTGAAATTAACTTGCACACAATCCACAATGGCGCTTCATAGTTTACATGTGTTGACGTATTGATGTTGTGAATCTGACATGTGCTGACGTATTGATGTTGTGAATCTGACATGCGTTGACGTTTTGATGTTGTGACTCCCACCAGATTATTCATGCTGTTAGGAACCCGAAGGACACTCTTGTCTCTCTGTTCTACCACTGTAGGGGTATGTGTGGTGGGGACACGTTCACCTTTACTGACCTGCTGGAGGCCGCCCTTGATGATGACTGTAGGTCAACTGATTTTTTTTTTGACGAACTGGAAGTTTACTTTCGTATACACTTTACTGCTACTTTTACCATTTTTGAAACTGGAAGATATATTTAGATAGATAGGTAGGTAGATAGGTAGGTAGGTTTGTAGTTTGGTAGGTATATAGGTGGATTGATTGATAGATGGGTGGATGGGTAGACGGATGGATAGTTAGATGGAGAGACAGACAGACAGTCAAACAGACTGATAGATAGATAGATAGATAGATAGATAGATAGATAGATAGATAGATAGATAGATAGATAGATAGATAGATAGATAGATAGATAGATAGATAGATAGATAGATAGATAGATAGATAGATAGATAGATAGATAG
>JAGDYQ010000068.1:4776076-4893576 GCA_021962125.1 Bulinus truncatus | reverse complement strand
GACAATATCTCTTTACAGGACAAATTGGAGATTGGAAAAATCATTTCACAGTTTCACAAAATGAACGTTTTGATGAGTTTATTGAGAAAGCCATGAAGAGCAAAAAACTGAAATTTAAGTTTATTTACCAATAACTGTGTAGCTATATAGTTCAGTCCTCCAAAATCCACCATTATCCCAGATGTGCATGTGAAATCAATAAACAAGACTCTGAAAACTCTTTTGTTTAAAGAGAAAAAATGTGTGTACATTCAATTAGAATCTCTCTCCTTTCTTTAATTATGTGTTTTACATACATTTATGTGTGTGTGTATGCATTTATATATGTTACCGGCAATGTGTGAAATTCCGGCATTCTATGCAATGCCTAGGCAATGTATAAATTGCCGGGTGGTTTTAGGCAAAGTATAAAAATTTTAAATTGTGCATACTTTTCCTAGGCATTCTATACAATGCCTAGGCATTCTATACAATGACTAGTGTCGTTTAGGCAAAGTATCAGGAAAGAACAACAAAAGCCTTTATTGATAAAAACGTACTTTAATATGGAATGAATACAAAATAAAGCATATGATGTTCATACCGGAAAAAACAACGATAGCAGAGCTGAGATTGAAGTATTTGCTACAGCAAATAAGACTGGATTCACACTTAGAACTCTACTGTACTTAATTTTCTTCTTTTACACAAAACACTTCTTCTTTTGGCATTTTGATCTTTCCTGTTCATATTTCACGAATTAGTGAAGAGTTGATAAATAATAAAATAAAAATGTTGTTTCTGGTGAAAACAAGCAGTACACAACTGGAATGAGCTACTTGTTCCAGCAGGGAAGACTAGAATGACATTTTGAATTGCACTTAATTTTCTTTTTCACACAAAGACACCTCATAGTTTGGCATTTCGTCTTACACATACATCTGACGAATCCTTGGCCGCTTCCTGTAGACTGAGAAGTAGCTGCAGATTGGAGAGCTATTTCAAGGTCAGGAACGTCTTCCGCTTTTATTAAATCTTTTGGACATACTGTGAATTCTGATCTGGCATATAGTTGCTTCAAGATTCCATGTGCAGTTCCAAGGCGTAAAAGCCATCTTCTGTCATCCTCATAACAACTGCCAACAGATTTCGTGAGTGTCCCCGCCCTTTGTCAACATCGTCATTGTTGTCTCTCCTAAACTGTCCTAAAATGTCTAGAGTCGTCACACCTTTGCTGTCTACTATTCTATTGTGAGTGATTAAATAATTGTAAAATAGCCTGGCTCAATGAAATCCTCACAAAGACCAAGGACTTGCCTCGCAAAGCGAAGTTATAAATTTTAGTGTGTGAGAAGTCCCTGTTAGGATGGGATGTTCCTCTCTTAGATCCTATGAACCTCAAATAGGACGATTTTTTTTTGAATGACCTTCTTTCATCCCCCACCATTGCCGATAGTGCGATGGCCATGGAGGCACCACGGGAGATATAGGCAGGTGACTGGACACTAGCTGTTAAGAAGGCGAACGGTATGCAGTCGGTGTCATCATAGATCTAGGTCAGGTCAGAATGGGGAACTATGAGCTAGGAACTGACCAGCAGTGGACCAGGGTCTGAGTTACAGTTTTCGTGTTTAAGTTCAATTCAGTGATCTTGTTTAGCATCACTTTATCGTTATGACTCAAAGACTTACTGCACAAAGCTACAACATCATTAAACTCGGTAGGTTCAATCAATATCATTCAAAAACAAGCATCAGACCCACGTCTCTAGTTAAACTGTCAACTTGCCACTGACTAACTACTACTTATTGTCTTCAGTGGTACATCAGCACGCTGGCACCATATACACGAGAACGGTGTATTGTCAAGGTCATATGGTCCAGCAATTCCCGTGTCCCAGTCGGGTGAAGGTCGCGTTTATCTCTTAAATTGTATGCGATATTATTAAAATGTTTTATATGGAATTTAAAAAAAAGCTCTGTGACAGCATCAAGTGTACATCATAATTAATTGAACAGTAGCATACATCAAATAAACTTATACAATTCTTCTTTTTTTTTTCATAAGCAAAAGTAGTCTCACTGAGTTATTTCCCTTGAAGAATGTTAACCCATCTAGGCGAGCTTGACGAGATATTCAAGGGCAATAGTTTTAGGTGGAAAGGGGTTGTGGTGGTCGTAGTACGACTGTAGCAGGTTTGGAAAAAAGGGGGGGGGGAAATGTTTTAAGAATGTTTTTAGAATACTGACCTCCCTTCCTCCCTCCCTCTCCCCCCGCCCGGTGTTATACGGAGAAGTGTTGGATGTCCGGACATTACAAGCGGTCAGCGTGGACGGCAGTGTGCAGGCTAGGGTCAGAGCTGCCCATGTGTATATATTTATTTTGCTCCAAATCAGATTATTATTATTTATTTCTCAGATCTAGATATTTTTTGTACAAATCTAGATTTAATTAAACGCCGTAAATAAGTAGATCTGGAAAATAACTGTATGTGGTCATTTCGATACAAACCTTTTTTGTTTGTTTATCTATTTAATACACCTTAGTCCTAGATGTTATTCTTGAATGTTCTGGATAATCTAAAAAGAAATAGTTGGCAGTCCTGGGCAAAAGTGTTTTCACTTGGATGTTGTTTATTGTTGTGTTCGGTGGGGGTTCAAGTTTCAAGTAAGTAGCTGATGAGTTTTTCAGTGGTGGGCAAAACTTATCTCTTCTTCTTTACTTATCTCATCTTTACTTATCTCATCTTTACTTATCTCTTCTTTACTTGTCTCTTCTTTGCTTATCTCTTCTTTACTAATCTCAATTAGTAGCCCAACAAGATTTTTTTTTTAATTGTTCAATTTGCTTTACTTGCAGATATTTATATGCTTTTTCTCAATTGCTCTGGGCAGCGATCTATCATTACGAACACAGAAGTAAACTACATGGACATACACATAGCTTGTGTTGACAGCATCAGAGCCGTTTGAGGCTATTAGTGTGTGAGAGTTTTGTGGGAAGGCAGAGACTTTTGACAGAAGTACTTGTCGTGGCCGTGGTGGATTTGGTAGCAGTTTATTGGGGGGGGGGGGGGGAGAGGTGCATTATACAGTCCCGGGCCCATCTGTGTCCGCACAACAAATAGGTCCACAAAACATCAATGGCGTCACTATGGTTGGTGTCACCCGGTGCGGAAAATTTAGGGTGCCATCCTCCCCCCCTCCCCTCTCAAAGACTTCCACCATATATATATATATATTACTTTCATTAAGCTTAGTTTGTAAACTACGTCTCCTATTTCATGAAACCACGTGACTACATGCTTGCTTTTTTTTTACTTTGGCAAAAAAAACAACAACTCTTTGATTGATCCGAGCAGCTTTGAACTGTATTCATTTACCTAAGCTCCAAACGCTCTGCGTGGTGGCACCTTGTGGTACTGCTCTGCATGGTGGCACTCTGTGCTACTGCTCTATATGGTGGCACCCTGTGGTACTGCTCTGCATGGTGGCACCCTGTGCTACTGCTCTATATGGTGGCACCCTGTGGTACCGCTCTGCATGGTGGCATCCTGTGGTACTGCTCTATATGGTGGCACCCTGTGCTACTGCTCTGCATGGTGTGTCCCCTGTGCTACTGCTCTGCATGGTGACACCCTGTGCTACTACTCTGCATGGTGGCACCCTGTGGTACTGCTCTGCATGGTAGCACCCTGTGGTACTGCTCTATATGGTGGCACCCTGTGCTATTGCTCTGCATGGTGTCCCCCCTGTGCTACTGCTCAGCATGGTGACACCCTGCGCTACTGCTCTGCATGGTGTCCCCCCTGTGCAACTGCTCTGCATGGTGTCACCCTGCGCTACTGCTCTGCATGGTGTCACCCTGCGCTACTTCTCTGCATGGTGTCACCCTGTGCAACTGCTCTGCATGGTGTCCCCCCTGTGCAACTGCTCTGCATGGTGTCACCCTGTGCAACTGCTCTGCATGGTGTCACCCTGCGCTACTGCTCTGCATGGTGACACCCTGTGCTACTCCTCAGATATAAAACCGACCATACCGAGCTTTTTTTCTGCTATGAAATTTAGAACTGTCCATTTTTGGTGTCACCCATAAAATGGTATCACCTGGTGCTGCCCGCAACTCCGTCACCCCCTAGTGACGCCACTGTGCAACATATAGGTCACACACTATATAAGTCACACAATATATAGGTCACACACTATATAGGTCAGTGGTCGGCAAACTTATTAGCCAAAGAGCCAAATATGAATCTTACAACAATTTAAAAAAAAAAATTGGGAGCCAACACAGCTTGTTTAGTAAACTTTTATGACACTAATTTTTATTACACTAAATAAGTAGTAGTACACTAAATAAAACTAAATGCCAGAGCCGCACTTCAGGAGCCAAAGAGCCACATGCGGTTCCGGAGCCGCACTTTGCCAACCATTGATATAGGCCCCACACCACAAGTCACAACATTCAGCGTGAATCGGAATAGTCTTAACTTTTTTTTTTTACAGCTCAGTGAAGGAAGAATCTCCTCCTATCCAGTGGCGCCACTAATGCGCCAGCCTAGGGAGATTGTTCTAGTCATTAACTCAGTGCCTGACAATTTCCCTTGTAACCTAGATCTATTTTATTTGTTTCGTAAAGGGTTTTGGATCGAAGTCTGGTTTATCAATTATTTTTTTTTTTTGTGTGCAGAGAAAATTAAGTTTTACTGCAAATTTTATCAGAGCATGTGATTGGAAAAAAAAGTGTATCATTTCAGACCAAAGTATGTCAGTCTATATATACTAAAACTGCCGTGTCACATCGGTAAACGGGGAAACGCCATATTTCTACAGAATATTGTTAAATTTGTAATGTACAGACATTATTCTGGATTAAAACACTAAAGCCTTTCAAAACATCAAGAAATTGAATAACAGTATAAAGGTAAATTTAAATCCAGTTTAAAACACTGTAAATTTCTTTGAATATTTAGTTATTATTTATTTATAGACTTTATGTCTAAATGAAATCTGTGAAGTCTATAGGGTAAGTGTTTTATAGCTGCACATTTCCTGAAAATAGAATTAGATTAGATTATTATATTGACATTTTATTTGTGAACAAACAATCAGTGAATAGTGGTATGGAACAATTGGCATACTTTTTCTTCTCTCACTGGTAAACATTACAATTGTCTTCATGGACACTATATCTATCTACTCTCTCACTGGTAAACATTAATATTGTCTATCATGGACACTATATCTACTATCTCACTGGTAAACATTACAATTGTCTATCATGGACACTATATCTACTATCTCACTGGTAAACATTACAATTGTCTATCATGGACACTATATCTACTATCTCACTGGTAAACATTACAATTGTCTATCATGGACACTATATCTACTATCTCACTGGTAAACATTACAATTGTCTATCATGGACACTATATCTACTATCTCACTGGTAAACATTACAATTGTCTATCATGGACACTATATCTACTATCTCACTGGTAAACATTACAATTGTCTATCATGGACACTATATCTACTATCTCACTGGTAAACATTACAATTGTCTATCATGGACACTATACTATCTCACTGGTAAACATTGAACCCCCCTCCCACTAAGCCATTGCAACAATATATCACTGTACATAAGAACAGCGTGTAAGAAATTAAGAAAGTAAGAAGACGAATAGAACTCGCGCGCGGGTGCTGTATCGTGCCACACCAACTTGCCTCTGTGCTTCAATTCGTTTTGATTTTAACATTGAAAGAATTAATAACTGTTTGGTGTAGGCGGGTGATGATGAATCATAGCACACCAACCTGCATCTGTGCTGCAAAATGTCACAGTGAAGTATTGATTTTTCACTTTTCAGTGTATTTTTAGAGCATTTTCGAAAAAAAAATGCTCTATTGTCCCCGTTTTGACTGTCTGTCTGTCTGTCTGTCATCACTTTAGATCTCAACAACCATAAGTCCTAGACCCATGATGTATTTATCATTTTGTAGGTCTCGGCCTGCCATGTGTGCAGCAAAAGTTCATTTTGCGATAGGGCCTCTGAGGGCCGAAAAAAGGGGCGTATTAAGTACTGTTTTTTACTATATAAGCTATATTAACAAAGGAACGCCCTATATCTCAGCAACCATAAGTCCTAGACCCATGATGTATATATCATTTTGTAGGTCTTGGCCTGCCAAGTGTATATCAAAAGTCCATTTCGCGATCTGACCTCTGAGGGCCGAAAAAGGGGGCGTTTTAAGCACCGTTTTTGCTTATATTTTAAATATAATTAATAAAAGCTAATCAAAGGGTCGTAATCATTATTTATTTTTGTAATAGTTATTCAACATGATTACTTCCCTCTCTAAATTTATCAAAATCCATACGCGTGGAGCAATATTTATGGCTGTAACCCGGGAAAAAAAAATACGGATTTCGAACACGAAAATGCTCTAAAATGTCCTTTGTCCGAAACGGAAAAGACTTACATTGCTTGTTTTAAAAGCTTACTTTTTTAATGCTTTGTTTTTTTGTTTTTTTTTGTTTTAACTAGACACGATAAAAACAAGAGTTTTTAAAAATAACCGTTTACTAAATATTTATTTAATTTTAAAGTGCCCGCGTGTGTATCGCTACTTTGATCTACCAGCATGCGGTAAATACGTACTAGCATAGATTCCTGATCTTAAAACATGTAGCATAATTGAAGCAAGGGAAGTAGCCCATTTATTAGTGCTGTTCGTCATTGTTAAGCACGGTTACATCCCTTAATTAGTTATGAGATTTTTTTTTTTTAAACTCATATTTGATACAAATAAAAAAAATTATAATTGCAAAATCAATTATTGAACCATGCATTGACAGAAAGCAAAAACATGTTTGCACAATTTCAAGAAAACTTTCACTAAAATTTGGTTTAAAAATCGATTCCATATTTTCCCCAACGAAAATACTTTAAAAAATAAGCAGACGTTTCGAGTTCAGAAAACTGTTCGAATTAGAAAAACATTTGACTCTTTTGTGACGTTTTTACAGTGATTTTTGTTTTTATTTGCAATTTACCTTGGTAAATGTAAGTTTAGTCTCCTGGGTATTGTTCATTTACATTTACGTTCATTTTTTTAAATGCAAAATTGCTGAAAAAAACATTTTAAATCTGATTTTTTTAATCTTTGTTTTAGACCAAGACTAACTATTGACAGAAATGACAGAAGAAATTCCTTCCTTTTTCACTAAACCCTTACAAGAAGCCTATGGCCATAAAATAGTGGATTTCCCGGGGATTGACGATCCAGTTGCACACCTGGAAAAAACTCGGCAATTTCCTATTCGAGATGACGATGTCATCATAGCGGCTTTTCCCAAATGTGGTAAGTTCCCGTAAATATTTATATTTCTTTTTTTATGCTTAAAAATCAGATTATTGGTTTTTCTCCACAATGAGCGATGATATTTGCTATTAATTGTCAATGTAAAATAAATGCTGCTTCATATTGGTGGCTTTTATTTTTCAATGAAGACGATTTCACAGACACGTCTGCTATTTTTTTTATTTCCAAAGGAACCCACTGGCTATGGGAAGTAACTCAGATGTTACTCAGGCAGACGACGGAGTATGAGAAGAGATCCAAGGAGCAGGTGATGCTAGAAAGTCCAGGTGGACTGGACAGAGCAGAACAAGAGCTCTCGCCAAGGATTCTCAACTCGCACAACGTGATGGCACATCTGCCACAGGAAATTATTTCCAAGAAAACGAAGGTCAAGTTAAAGGTCATCGGTTTACGATGCTGTTTATTTTTTAAATCAATTATTTATAAAAAAATTTCTGGGCCAAGTGGCGCAGGTGCTCGACTGTCGACCAGAGATTCCGGATTCGATCCTCGGTGAGAACAGAGGGCATTTTTCCAGGTCATGTTAAAATGTGGTAAAAGTCCCACAAGTCCACCCAGCATTCAATGGGTACATAATTTAAGTTGGGGGAAATAAAGACGGCTGGGCGTTGTGCTAACCACATAATCATTTTAAATGCCGAGGTTAAAGAAACAGATGCATTTTACACTTCATCTGCCCCCATGGCTCTTTAAGAGTTAAGTGAACTAAGTCAGCAGATAAATAAAATAACCTTGACTTAGTCTTTGGTAAAAATCTATAAAATAGCCTACCTTTCTCTACACGGAAATTTACCAGTAATTTCAGTACGCATTTATGAATAACACAGCCCAACAAAAAAAATTTTTTGCGAGTTGCCAAGAATGTTTGAATGAATTTATAGCAATTCATGGGTGCTGATTTCAAAACTGCCACTGCTTTTGCTGAATTGGCTCTAGTTTCTGAGATATTGGACACCCTTGAACATATGATTGTACCCTTTGTGTAAAACAAATGTAATAAGTTTGGTGTCTGCTGTTTAATTTAACTATACCAAGTTAAAACTTTGTTTAGTTTTTTCTCTTTTATAGCTGCTTTCTACAGACATCATGAGTTCATCACGAAGATGCTGCAAACATAATCCGAATGTATTCTGTTACATCTGTGGAGAATACATGATTGAAAAGCAAAGAAGAAATATAACCGACTTTGTGCAGCAGGCATATTTGGCTTATTTCGGTGTGAAGCTGGGAGACCAAGAGAAGTCTGCAAAAACTGTGTGGAGATCCTACGGTAGTGGACAAATGATTAGAAGAAAAGTCTAAGTTTCGGTGTATCAATGGTATGGCGAGAGCCGAAAGACAATTTTGGTGATTGCTATTTTTGTATTGTGAATGTTAAAGACTTCAATCGCCACAAGAAATCTAAGTGGGATTATCCTGATCTTGAATCTGCAAGGAGACCAATTCAACATAGCAGTAAAGTTCCTATACCAGTGTTTACTGGATTATTAGAGTTTTCACCATCAGACTCCGACGGGGGGCAAGATCTGGAGTTTTTGGCAGGTGAAAACAGTGGGAGCGATTATGAAGGAAGTTCTTCAACACCTCAACCATTCAGCCAAGAAGAAATCAATGACCTAATACGAGACCGAAATCTGTCCAAGCAAGCATCTGAGCTTTTAGCGTCCAGGCTCAATTAAAGAAATTTTCTCAAACCAGAAGTTAAAATAACATTTTATCGGAAAAGAGAAGAGTTTTTCTTCCATAATTCAGCCAAGAGGAAGATCTTGTTTACTGTAATGACATCCCTGGACTTCTGCTCCAAATGGGACTACAAGCTTGAAATGTGTTCTGTTACACAATGGTAACCGTTATGCATCTCTTCCCATTGCCCACTCAACAAAACTTAAAGAAGAGTATGAGAATATTAAAATACTATAGCAGAAAGTCCGTTATTATGAGCATCAGTGGTCAATTTGTGTTTATCTAAAAATGGTAAACTTCTTGCTTGGGCAGCAGTCAGGATACGCTAAATACCCATGCTGCATGTGCCTTTGGGATAGCAGGGCAAGGTAAGATCATTGGACAAGAGTGACATGGCCTGCAAGGGAAACCATGACTGTAGGTAAAGAAAATATCATCAACAAGGCACGGGTTGACAAAAATAAGATAATTCTCGGACCGCTTCATATTAAATTATGTTTAATGAAACAATTTGTTAAGGCTTTGGACAAATATGGCAATTGGTTCAAGTATAATTTGCAGATCATTTCCCGCATTGAGCCTGGAGAAGCTGAAAGCTGGGATTTTTTACGGTCCTCAGATTCGGAAACTCATCAACGATCGAAATTTTACTAATTTCATGGATCACCTTGAAGCTTCTTCTTGGAACAGTTTTGTTTCAGTTGTCAGGAACTTTTTAGATAATAACAGATCAGAGAATTACGAAGAACTGGTGCAAGATATGCTCGCTAACTTCAGAAACATTGGAACAATATGAACATCAAGGTACATTACCTGCACTGTCATTTAGACAAATTTTCAAGTAACCTTGGGGACTTCAGTGAGGAACAATGTGAGAGGTTTCATCAGGATATGAGGGTGATGGAGGTGAGATATCAAGGAAGATGGGACATACATATGATGGCTGACAACTGTTGGAGCCTCCAGCGCAATTGATCCAACGACACACACAAAAGGAAGTCGAGCAAACAGCGATTTGCTAATGCATTACCATAGACAATAAACATATTAATTAATTAATTAATTAGACATAATTAGTTTTTCAAATGAAAATGTTTTCCTCTATAACACTATTACACATAATTTTTGAACAAATTTCTGCATGACCATTAACAGTTTCACTACTATTTGCTAGTATACTATTTTACTTCATGCAATTCTTGACAATTTTCAAACACGGTGCATACATTATTTCATTAATTTTAATTATCTCGAAAAATAGAGCCAATCTAGCAAAAGCACTTACATATTCTAAATCAGCATAGTTGACTTTGTATAAAATAATTCAAATATCACTGGCAATGAATTCACTGTTTACCAGTGTAATATATTTAAATAACGTGTGATTTAAAACTATTTCACTTTTAAGCCTTTGCTATGCATGCCGGTGCTCAGAGCCTAGGGGTCAAATGTCAAAAGTTGTGCCTGTGAGCCATGATTGTAGGCTAAAAATAGAATCACATAATTTCCTACGATGGTGCAGCGCCCCCCCCCCCCAACCCAAAATAAATAAAAATTGTATTATTATTATTATAACTCATTAAAAATTGACAAAAATTTGCCTTTAAAAACTAGGTACAGCCCCCCCCCCCCAAAAAAAAATCCTGGCTACGGTCTTGTTCATGATAGTTAGGTCTTTAAACTTAATAAGAGTGTCTAGAATAGTGGCAGAAGAGGGGAGGGGGAGAGGGTGGTCCTGTTGTTAGGCAGATGTCAATGGGGAAACTTTATCACTGACCTAGAAACGTTTAGGTTGTACCAAATTGTGTCAGAGGGCCCATGCAATTTATGACCGGCCTTGGATGTATGTGCACCCCCCACACCCCCGCACGCTACGGGCCTGAACCACCATACAACCATACATTCATCAGTCTATTTATGTGATCATGTGTTAAAAAATGTAAAAAAAAAACAGCATTTATTTCATAAACTTTCTTCTTTTATTTATAATATTTTTTTTCTACAGATCATTCATGTGATCCGAAATCCTAAAGATGTGATAACATCCGGGTACTGGCACATGAAATCTATGCTCGGCCTCGAGGGTCTCTCGTTTGAGATATGGGTCAACGCTACTCTTAGTGGCCAGTGTAAGTTATACTATAATACCACACACACACACACACAGACATATAATTATGTCATCAATTAATGTGCATCCGACATTTATATTTGTTGCCTATTACGTTTGATCATATTCCGTCCACTCTGTCCATTCACAAAGAATGGACTTGTCTTCTGAGCCTATTGGTGGCTGTGAGACCAACAGGATGAAGAGACCTGTCCTCAGCTCTGTCCATGGAGTCACACCCCCCCCCTTTTCCTCCTCCCCCCTCCCCCATATGGTAACATTGTAATGGGACAGGAAGGAATTAATTTTTACACCAAAAAACATTCTTTTTATATAATTAGGCAAGTCCCACCCCCTAAAGGTCCTAACAGAATATCAATGTAAAGTTGTTTTTTTCAAAGAGACGAATGTTACCCCAGCTTTGTATGGATGGTCATGTGGTAAAACATTCGCCTGTCGACCTGACAGTCCAATGTTTTATCTCCTGTGAGAACCAATTGAATTTTTCAGGTCATGGCTAAAGTCTTCGCTATATCTCCCGTGGTGCCTCCATGGCCATTGCACTATCGGCTTTAATGGGGATGAAAGAAGGGCCACCATAAAAACCGTCCCATTAGTGGTTTATACAGGCTCTAAGAGATTACATCTCATCCTTACATGGAATTCACACACCCCAGCGCTGTTGCAGCTATTTACTAAGTCACCTGCCCACAATGAGGGCATCAATAGCCTGTTTTGTTTAGTAGTTTTAAAAAAAATGCTATTGAGAGCTGCACCATAATCAATTTGTAAAAACTAAGTGAAACAAAAGTAGTGAAATTAGAGACCAACAAAAATGTCTGAAATGGAAGCCACAATAAAGAGCATACAAAGATCTGCAGGCCTGTCTCTATTCATGTGTCTACAGTAGGGGGCGACGATAATCGGATAGGTATCGGACCGATATTGGCACTATCGGTTAATATCGGATCTGCCGATTTTTTAGGGAGCGACCGATATTCGGACCGATATTGGCGCTATGGGTTAACTATCGGACCGGCCATTTTTTGGCTGCCGATAAATTTTTTTTTTCACAAATCTAGTAACTCTAAACTGGTTTTGGTTTACGGAGTTAAAGTTTACTTACAGACTTCCAGTTAACTGTTCACCTGAGTGAAGTGATTTACTGATATAATTAAGTGTTTTTAATTTTTCAAACTTTTTTTAAAATCTGCTACAAGTAAATTCAGAAAAAAATTACAAAGATTAACGAAGAAAATTATTTTAATTTCATCACAACTTTCACAAGTTAGTGAAGTTACAATTAACAATTAATACATTTTTACTTTTTTTAGTTTGACATTAATTATTTACAACTTTATCTTACTTTTCTGTTTATGTAGGCTACAAGTAAAAAGTAAAAACAAATTGCTTGTTATAAGTTTAATTTTAAACAATAAACATGCAGATTTCTGAGATTATGCAGGCATGGTTTGTGTTTCTGACTTCGGTCTTCCGGTCTGTCATTTCAAATCTTTTGTTCTTCTAATCTTCTTCATCTGCAAGACACCCTTTCGTTAATAGCAAAATATCGGTATCAGCAAAAATGCTGGGGAAAAATATCGGTATCGGACTATCGGTAAAAATGCTGGGGAAAAATATCGGTATGGGACTATCGGTAAAAAGGCATATCGGTCGCTCCCTAGTCTACAGCACACAACAAATCAGTTTTCCTGTAAATATTTTTTTTCGTAACTAAATTATGTTACATGGGGACGAGGAGCGGTTGTGCGGGTGTTGATCGTTCGACTGTCACAAGACACTGACTTGTCTAGGTCCTGGTGTAAGTCCACCCAGATCTTTATGTGTACCTGACTTTAAGTTGGGGGAGGGGGAAGTAAAGGTGGCGGTGGGCGTTGTGCTAACCACACAGTCCTTTTGTGTGTCAAGGTTATTGAAAAAGTTGAATTTTACACTTCGGAGCTTTAAGGGAACTTTTAAATCTTGTGAAAAAGAATAAATAGTGCATATTTTTATATGAATTTATACCATGTGGGAATTTTTTTTTTACAATTCTAAAGAACCATCAACCTTTTGCCTCGCCACCACTGGTAAATGGGGCACGTGGGCCAAGCTATGCCACTGGCTGTTGCCCCCCCCCCCAAAAACTGCTATGACTATCACTGATATATTAAATGCCTGTATGTGTGAAGACCCTGTAAGATGAGATTTGGATCATCTAAACCACAAATGGGACGGTTTTTATGCTGCCCTCTCATTCCCCCATCATAGCCGATATTGAAATGACCATGGAGGCACCACGGGAGATATAGCCAGTACCGACTTAAGCCATAACCACTAGGGTAAACTGGACACCAAAGACCAACATCATTTGTAGCTATAAAAGCAAGTTAGTTTCCATGTGTTTTCCCTTCAAATATATGGTTCTTTTTACATGTAACGTCTGTATAGACTATTAAAAAGGTAAACAACAACATAATATATAAATTTGTTTTTTTTTAAAGATTATTGCTTTTTTTATCGAAATATGCCTATACTTTAGGTCAACTGTGGAACCTCAAGATATTCCTTAAATTTTCTAATTTTTTGCCACATTACTAAATGCATGCGGAAGCAAGTTTTTATAGCTATCCAAACAAGATATTCAGAAAAAAAAAATTTTCACTCCACCCTAATAACCACTGGTCCTCACTGGAAATCGAGCCAGGGATTTACCGCACGACCATCCGTAGCCCTAGTAAATGACTATATATTAAAGCAAAAATAAATTTCGAAAAGAAAAAAAAATCCCATTTTGGTTTTGCAACAGAATGAAATTAATTTTGTCTTGTTTCAAACCAGTGTCTACACCGACCATGTTTGATTATTTGAATCAGATGGCTGAGTTTGAACAGCTCCACCCTGATCATCCAATCAAACATGTTTACTTCGAGGAGATGAAGAAGGTAACGAATTTCATTGGTTACTTCAGGGCAGAGAGAACCAATACAATGGATGTCTACTTGTTTAATATTTGTCTTATCAATAAAGTTTCATGTCCGAAAAAAAAGGTCTTAAATGAGAGTGTTCCCCAACCTATTTCAAAACCCGAACTGGTCAACAGAGAAAATTTCACCGCGGCCCGATGGAAAGGGGGGGGGGTGCGTTGATTTTTTTTCGTACATGGAAAGCTGCACAATCAATATTTTAACAGTAAACAATCTTTATATAATACTAATTAGTTAATTAACATTTCACCAGAAAACAATCTTTACATAACACTAGTTATAAGTTAATCAGTATTTAATCAGTAAAAAAATCTTTACATAACACCAGTTATTCAGCTCCAATGTGCTGTACTCTCCAGGATCCAGTCAAAACAGTGAAAGACTTGGCCCAGTTTCTCAGTGTGCCTGCCAGTGACGAGCTGTGTACAAACATTGTCAATGCCTGCAGTTTTGAACAAATGAAGAAAATCGAACTAGCTGGAGCCAAAGACTATCCAGAGCCACTTGCTGAGATGTGCAAAAGTATAACTTTTTATAGAAAAGGTACAAAGTTCACTAGTTACTGTTGTTGATGTTGCTTTTTAATTAATTAATCTTTTCAAATCCAATATGTTTTGAACTAAAAAATTATTGGAAGGTCAGATTTTAATTAAGCTGGATCAGCATCAGTTATAAAATGTGGATGTAGGAGAAATTAGTGTTGTGGGTGCAGTGCATATTCAGGTGAAGTGGGGGGGGCGATCATTTAATTTAGGAGCCATGTGCTGGGTGCGGGCCTACTAAGCCCTACAAAACTATACAAAGTTTTTCTATATAAACTATACTATATCTTGAATTTATATTTAGGTAAGAAATAGAGGATGAAATGGGCGGGGAGTGTGAAATGCGAACAATTCTTTGACATAATCTTTCTCAAGAATAAGTAAATTAATTGACACCCTAATGTCTAAATAATCTCAAGAATTATGCGTTGGGGGTGGTGTGGGGGGCAGTATTATACAATCACAAATCATTACAAATGTGGGGGTGGGGAGCAGTATTCTACAATCACGAATCATTACAAATGTGGGGGGTGGGGGGCAGTATTCTACAATCACAAATCATTACAAATGTGGGGGGGTGGGGGCAGTATTCTACAATCACAAATCATTACAAATGTGGGGGGTGGGGGGCAGTATTATACAATCACAAATCATTACAAATGTGGGGGGTGGGGGCAGTATTCTACAATCACAAATCATTACAAATGTGGGGGGTGGGGGGGCAGTATTCTACAATCACGAATCATTACAAATGTGGGGGTGGGGGAGCAGTATTCTACAATCACGAATCATTACAAATGTGGGGGGTGGGGGGCAGTATTCTACAATCACAAATCATTACAAATGTGGGGGGTGGGGGGCAGTATTTTACAATCACAAATCATTACAAATGTGGGGGGTGGGGGGCAGTATTCTACAATCACAAATCATTACAAATGTGGGGGTGGGGGGCACTATTCTACAATCACAAATCATTACAAATGTGGGGGTGGGGGGGCAGTATTTTACAATCACAAATCATTACAAATGTGGGGGTGGGGGCAGTATTCTACAATCACAAATCATTACAAATGTGGGGGTGGGGGGCAGTATTCTACAATCACAAATCATTACAAATGTGGGGGTGGGGGGCAGTATTCTACAATCACAAATCATTACAAATGTGGGGGGTGGGGGGCAGTATTCTACAATCACAAATCATTACAAATGTGGGGGGTGGGGGGGGGCAGTATTCTACAATCACAAATCATTACAAATGTGGGGGGTGGGGGGGCAGTATTCTACAATCACAAATCATTACAAATGTGGGGGTGGGGGCAGTATTCTACAATCACAAATCATTACAAATGTGGGGGTGGGGACAGTATTCTACAATCACAAATCATTACAAATGTGGGGGTGGGGGGGCAGTATTCTACAATCACAAATCATTACAAATGTGGGGGTGGGGGGCAGTATTCTACAATCACAAATCATTACAAATGTGGGGGGTGGGGGGGGCAGTATTCTACAATCACAAATCATTACAACTGTGGAGGTGGGGACAGTATTCTACAATCACAAATCATTACAAATGTGGGGTGGGGGGCAGTATTCTACAATCACAAATCATTACAAATGTGGGGGGGGTGGGGGCAGTATTCTACAATCACAAATCATTACAAATGTGGGGGGGTGGGGGGCAGTAATCTACAATCACAAATCATTACAAATGTGGGGTGGGGACAGTATTCTACAATCACAAATCATTACAAATGTGGGGTGGGGGGCAGTATTCTACAATCACAAATCATTATAAATGTGGGGGGTGGGGGCAGTATTCTACAATCACAAATCATTACAAATGTGGGGTGGGGGGCCGTATTCTACAATCACAAATCATTACAAATGTGGGGTGGGGACAGTATTCTACAATCACAAATCATTACAAATGTGGGGGTGGGGGGCAGTATTCTACAATCACAAATCATTACAAATGTGGGGGATGGGGGGCAGTATTCTACAATCACAAATCATTACAAATGTGGGGTGGGGGGCAGTATTCTACAATCACAAATCATTACAAATGTGGGGTGGGGGGCAGTATTCTACAATCACAAATCATTACAAATGTGGGGTGGGGGCAGTATTCTACAATCACAAATCATTACAAATGTGGGGTGGGGGGCAGTATTCTACAATCACAAATCATTACAAATGTGGGGGGTGAGGGGCAGTATTCTACAATCACAAATCATTACAAATGTGGGGGGTGAGGGGCAGTATTGTACAATCACAAATCATTACAAATGTGGGAAGGGGGGCAGTATTCTACAATCACAAATCATTACAAATGTGGGGTGGGGTGCAGCATTCTACAATCACAAATCATTACAAATGTGGGGTGGGGGGCAGTATTCTACAATCACAAATCATTACAAATGTGGGGGTGAGGGGCAGTATTCTACAATCACAAATCATTACAAATGTGGAGTGGGGGGCAGTATTCTACAATCACAAATCATTACAAATGTGGGGTGGGGGGCAGTATTCTACAATCACAAATCATTACAAATGTGGGGTGGGGGGCAGTATTCTACAATTACAAATCATTACAAATGTGGGGTGGGGGACAGTATTCTACAATCACAAATCATTAAAAATGTGGGGTGGGGGGGCAGTATTCTACAATCACAAATCATTACAAATGTGGGGTGGGGACAGTATTCTACAATCACAAATCATTACAAATGTGGGGTGGGGGACAGTATTCTACAATCACAAATCATTACAAATGTGGGGTGGGGGCAGTATTCTACAATCACAAATCATTACAAATGTGGGGGTGGGGGGCAGTATTCTACAATCACAAATCATTACAAATGTGGGGTGGGGGGCAGTATTCTACAATCACAAATCATTACAAATGTGAGGGGTGAGGGGCAGTATTCTACAATCACAAATCATTACAAATGTGGGGTGGGGGGCAGTATTCTACAATCACAAATCATTACAAATATGGGGTGGGGGGCAGTATTCTACAATCACAAATCATTACAAATGTGGGGTGGGGGCCGTATTCCACAATCACAAATCATTACAAATGTGGGGTGGGGACAGTATTCTACAATCACAAATCATTACAAATGTGGGGGTGGGGGCAGTATTCTACAATCACAAATCATTACAAATGTGGGGGATGGGGGGCAGTATTCTACAATCACAAATCATTACAAATGTGGGGGTGGGGGGCAGTATTCTACAATCACAAATCATTACAAATGTGGGGTGGGGACAGTATTCTACAATCACATATCATTACAAATGTGGGGTAGGGGGGCAGTATTCTACAATCACAAATCATTACAAATGTGGGGTGGGGGCAGTATTCCACAATCACAAATCATTACAAATGGGGGTGGGGACAGTATTCTACAATCACAAATCATTACAAATGTGGGGTGGGGGCAGTATTCTACAATCACAAATCATTACAAATGTGGGGTGGGGGGCAGTATTCTACAATCACAAATCATTACAAATGTGGGGGGTGAGGGGCAGTATTCTACAATCACAAATCATTACAAATGTGGGGGGTGAGGGGCAGTATTGTACAATCACAAATCATTACAAATGTGGGAAGGGGGGGCAGTATTCTACAATCACAAATCATTACAAATGTGGGGTGGGGTGCAGCATTCTACAATCACAAATCATTACAAATGTGGGGTGGGGGGCAGTATTCTACAATCACAAATCATTACAAATGTGGGGGGTGAGGGGCAGTATTCTACAATCACAAATCATTACAAATGTGGAGTGGGGGGCAGTATTCTACAATCACAAATCATTACAAATGTGGGGTGGGGGCAGTATTCTACAATCACAAATCATTACAAATGTGGGGGTGGGGGGCAGTATTCTACAATTACAAATCATTACAAATGTGGGGGTGGGGGACAGTATTCTACAATCACAAATCATTACAAATGTGGGGTGGGGGGCAGTATTCTACAATCACAAATCATTACAAATGTGGGGTGGGGACAGTATTCTACAATCACAAATCATTACAAATGTGGGGTGGGGGACAGTATTCTACAATCACAAATCATTACAAATGTGGGGTGGGGGCAGTATTCTACAATCACAAATCATTACAAATGTGGGGTGGGGGGCAGTATTCTACAATCACAAATCATTACAAATGTGGGGTGGGGGGCAGTATTCTACAATCACAAATCATTACAAATGTGAGGGGTGAGGGGCAGTATTCTACAATCACAAATCATTACAAATGTGGGGGTGGGGGCAGTATTCTACAATCACAAATCATTACAAATATGGGGGTGGGGGGCAGTATTCTACAATCACAAATCATTACAAATGTGGGGTGGGGGCAGTATTCTACAATCACAAATCATTACAAATGTGGGGTGGGGGCAGTATTCTACAATCACAAATCATTACAAATGTGGGGTGGGGGCAGTATTCTACAATCACAAATCATTACAAATGTGGGGTGTGGGACAGTATTCTACAATCACAAATCATTACAAATGTGGGGGTGGGGGCAGTATTCTACAATCACAAATCATTACAAATGTGGGGGTGGGGACAGTATTCTACAATCACATATCATTACAAATGTGGGGTGGGGGGCAGTATTCTACAATCACAAATCATTACAAATGTGGGGTGGGGGCCGTATTCCACAATCACAAATCATTACAAATGTGGGGTGGGGACAGTATTCTACAATCACAAATCATTACAAATGTGGGGTGGGGGGCAGTATTCTACAATCACAAATCATTACAAATGTGGGGTGGAGACAGTATTCTACAATCACAAATCATTACAAATGTGGGGTGGGGGGCAGTATTCTACAATCACAAATCATTACAAATGGGGGGTGGGGGCAGTATTCTACAATCACAAATCATTACAAATGTGGGATGGGGGTAGTATTCTACAATCACAAATCATTACAAATGTGGGTGGGGGGCAGTATTCTGCAATCACAAATCATTACAAATGTGGGGGGTGAGGGGCAGTATTCTACAATCACAAATCATTACAAATGTGGGGGGTGGGGGCAGTATTCTACAATCACAAATCATTACAAATGTGGGGGGTGGGGGGCAGTATTCTACAATCACAAATCATTACAAATGTGGGGTGGGGGCAGTATTCTACAATCACAAATCATTACAAATGTGGGGTGGGGGGCAGTATTCTACAATCACAAATCATTACAAATGTGGGGTGGGGGCAGTATTCTACAATCACAAATCATTACAAATGTGGGGTGGGGGACAGTATTCTACAATCACAAATCATTACAAATGTGGGGTGGGGGGCAGTATTCTACAATCACAAATCATTACAAATGTGGGGTGGGGACAGTATTCTACAATCACAAATCATTACAAATGTGGGGTGGGGGCAGTATTCTACAATCACAAATCATTACAAATGTGGGGTGGGGGCATTATTCTACAATCACAAATCATTACAAATGTGGGGTGGGGGGCAGTATTCTACAATCACAAATCATTACAAATGTGGGGTGGGGACAGTATTCTACAATCACAAATCATTACAAATGTGGGGTGGGGGCAGTATTCTACAATCACAAATCATTACAAATGTGGGGTGGGGGGCAGTATTCTACAATCACAAATCATTACAAATGTGGGGGGTGGGGGGCAGTATTCTACAATCACAAATCATTACAAATGTGCAGATTAAAAAAATTAATACAGATAAAACCACTAGCATCCATTCACCAGAAATACCAGGATGTCAAACAAAATAACTGGAGGCATTTCTGTACAGGGCCCGCATAACCCGTCAGTCTGCCTGGTACCTTTTACAACACAGGAACTGCTCTGACTGGGGCCCTCTATAACACAAGAACTGCTCTGACTGTGGGCCCTCTTTAACACAAGAACTGCTCTGACTGTGGGCCCTCTATAACACAGGAACTGCTCTGACTGTGGGCCCTCTATAACACAGGAACTGCTCTGACTGTGGGCCCTCTATAACACAGGAACTGCTCTAACTGTGGGCCCTCTATAACACAAGAACTGCTCTGACTGGGGCCCTCTATAACACAGGAACTGCTCTGACTGGGGCCCTCTATAATACAAGAACTGCTCTGCCTCCCTACTACCACCTAGTTCCCAAATATACCTAAGGGGCCGTCCATATTGTACGTCACGCACTAAAGGTGGGGAGGGGGTGTAAGAAAGTGTGACAGTTTGTGACAGGGGGGAGGGGGGTCAGGCCAAGTGTGACGTCACATTTTTAAAATATTTTTTATTTTAATTCTAATTTAAATTTTTATTTTTTTTAGTAAAACTTTGTTCATCCAAAAAACTTTTCAAAAAATTTGTGAAACACTTAAATTAGTTTTATGAAGATGGGGAGGGCCTACAACTTTGAAAGTGTCTAGGGCCTACGATGACCTTAAAAAGAGTTGAACTGATGGACTCAGTGCTTCAGAAAGAGCATATACCGATGCTCATAAATTTCCTTAACTGTTCGTGGCACAAACTCTCAAATTTGATGACATTATGCCAAGAACAACAGGCGTTTTAAAAGTACAGCCATATGATCTTTATCGTCCATCTTCGCAGACCAGCTTAAGTGATCGAATTTGCAAACTGTGTCACTTATACTTTGCCTCACAAACAATGTTGAAGAAACATACAGGACAACTCAGAGCTCGGGCGCAGGAGAATGTGCCAACTCAAAACTCAGATAAAACGCCTCCGTCCTTTGAGAATCGCTGCTAGAAGGCAAAGACAACTCATGGCAATTATTGGCAGAATGGAAAATGTACATTCAGAGGTTGTTGAGTGGCTAGATGAGGATAAAGTTGATCTGTCTGCAATTATTCTTCCACGAAACGATGATGGGGAAAGATTTATGCCAGTGGTAACTATGGATGAACACTTCACTTCACTATGGATGGATGATGTCTAGTGAATATTTTTTTAATTAAACATAATTCACAGATCCACTATAAACATATTCTATATAGCACAAGAGCTGCTCACATAATTTGTCAATCTAGTCCTTTTTTTTATTCACATTGTTTTGTTTCCATTTTATTATTTAATCACTGGTTGAGGTCAAGTTTCGCTAATCTACTGCTTATCCTGTGTCAATAGAATGCATAATCGGAAGATTATCTCAAAGTTGACCTCGCCCATTGTAAATGAAAAGGTACCAGATAAGTGATGATTATTATATAATTGTCAAGTCTAATTTTTGCATTTTTTTTTTCAAATTCAATTGATTGAGTTACTGTTTCAAAGAATAACTGAGACTACTGTTGACAATTAGTTATTCTACTATTAAAGTCATTTAATGATCTGATAGTTCTTTTAATATTCATATTTAAGACAGTTTAATAGTGAAGTGTCCTGTATGGGTGTGAAACGGATGCTTAATGCGACCTCCAAAGAAGAATAAGTGCGCTGGAGATGAGATGTTTCCGCAAGCTATTAAACATCTCATACACAGAACACATAACAAACGAAGAGGTGCGCAATAAAATATCGGCTGCCATCGGCCCTCACGAAGACCTTCTCACTATATTGAAGAAGAGGAAACTGCGATGGTACGGACACGTTGCAAGATGTAAAGGTCTTGCAAAGACAATCATGCAAGGTACAACCAACGGAAGAAGGAAAAGAGGAAGACAAAAGAAGAGACAACATCAAAGAATGGACCGACCTGTCGTTCGTCGACTTCCAAAAGGCAGCTCAGGACAGGAAATAGTGGCGGGAACTGGTTTTCAGTCAATAACGGTGCCCCAACGACCCACCCACGGGTTAAGGGATAAAGAAAGAAAAAAAATAGTGAAGCGCGTTTTAAGTTTTCGATTAAATTTTAATAATTTTTTAATTAAATTTTTTTGAAAGTGTGACGTACTATAGGGGGAGGGGGTCCCGAGATTTGTGACACTTTGTGACAGGGGGAGGGGGGAGTCAAAAATGGTCAAAAATAGCGTGACATACTTATGGACGGCCCCTAAGTAATGGCACAGTGTAAATACATTTTTAATGGTTTGAGAATAAAAGGATTTGCTGAAATTTCGCTCGAATCTTCTCGTTTTACTTTTTAATTCAAGATACTTGAAAAAATTGACATCCTAATTTACTTTATAAAAACGAACATTATACTATTCATGACATTGTTTTTTTTCTTTTAATTAAAGGACAAATTGGAGATTGGAAAAATCATTTCACAGTCTCGCTGAATGAACGTTTTGATGAGTTTATTGACACAGCCATGAAGAACAAACAACTGAAATTTAAGTTTATTTATCAATAAGCTTTTCCTATTTTTTTTAAATATATCATTTGCAAATAATTTCATAATTATGTCAAAGGCTCATTATAATAAAGACAAGTAATCCGGATTTTGTTTATGCTATATTGAATAATTTTTGAATTAAACTAAATTATAAATATTGTCACGCTATGTTTTATTTGTTTATATTGTTTGTATAATTTCTGTGGAGATTCTCTTCTTCATTTCTCTTCGGAGGCGTTTACAGCGTGTATATATTGTTCACTTTCACATTCATCCAATTAAGGTAGCCGATTTAATAACGATTCACGTACTTTATTTTTACATCACACACAAAGATAAATAATATAATAAATTAAATCTCCTATTAACAACTTTGCAACTATTGTCCTCTTCTCGATCCCAACTAAACTTCTCAATCGTCCTCTCTGCCCACTACTCCCTAACTGTCTCTCCACTTCTCTCCGTCTGACCCCCTGTCTCTATCTCCGTGTCTCTAACCTGCTCTCTACCCCTGTCTGGTCTCTCACTATCTAAAAACTCACTTACATCCCATTATATGTGGTGATGATTTATCACGTGACTCCAAAGCCCCAGAACGTTTGATTGGCCCCCCAACACCCTTTCTAACTCATCTACATATTAATGACTCTTATTCCAGCCTAGGGATTGGTGCGGCTAAAAACTCACTCTGGGCTAGTATTCCTTTGTCTGCCTAATTACATCTATCGTCACCTATCTCTGGGTTTTACCGACCGGTGATGACAGACTAATTTTCCCTAAACAAAGATATAACGTTGGAATTTTATTTATCAAAACATATGACTGTGTCCTGGACCCATGAGTTTTCAATGTTGACTAACCAACTGAACCAGTGGTTCTAAAATTGTATGGATCTATCTAAAGCTATTGTTACAAATATATATATATATATATATATATATATATATATATATATATATATATATATATATATATACTGCTGAGCAGTATACACAGCTGCCGAATTATACCTAAAGATGAAGTGGCTTGATGGTTCTGTGTGATCAACTTGCTACTTGTATAGACTCAGCTACATGTATATAGACTCAATTAGCTACATGTGTGACATTATTCTAAGAAGAACTAAGATCAAAACCAATAGATACAATTTTAAAAAAATAGAACATTTAACAGTAAACTTAGTTCAGTGGAGAAGTTGTGTAATATTTTTACAAAATTAAAATTAATTGATGTGATTGCCTCATTTACAGCCTAAAATAGAACAGGGGTTGAAGGTTATGATAGACCATGCAAAGTTCAAGCTTTAGTTGAGAAGATTAATGTAAAAAAAAGGGAAATTGGTCAAGTAAAAATTGGTTGAAGAAAACAGTAAGCGGACCAAATGTTGTGGTCATACGAAAAAAATAGTTCAGGAGAAATATGATTGGAAGAAGTGTCTAGTTTCAGATCCTGTTTGTAAACATACTGACCATTTAGTGAATACACCACAACGAAAACCAACTTCACCTGGACATGTTAATAACCCTGTAGCTGGTCTATTTAGGTCAGTCAGTGGGAGAAAGTTATCAGTGGCAGAGAACGAGATTTAGACCCAATGAGTTTCGGACTCGTGGAATAATAGTTGTAAGGAAGAATGACAGTTAAAATTGTAGCCTGCCAGTAGAGCCGGTCGGACAGAACACACGTGAGTGTGAGTACATAATTAGAAGGAAGTTTGATGGGAGAGAGCAATGTTGCTTGAATGGGAATTGTGTAAATAAAAAAGGCCAATGAAGTCACAATGTAGACAGGAGGATAAAACAATACCTTGAGGGTAGAAGAGGATGTTACGGAGTTGCTAGTATTTCGATATTTATACCAAAAGTATGGGTGAAGATAGATATGGTAGCCGTAAGGTAACGAACGTCATGCCTTAGGCCTCATTACCCTGATCATTACCCTCGACATTGAACTTTGAAGTCAATTATCTTAAAATAATATAAATATAATAATTCTCACCAAAAGAGAAAATTAAAGTACCGGGTTCCTAGAAATGTAGCGAAAGGGACTTAAACAACAACTATAATTTGAAAAATAAAACAAACCGTAAAAAAAATAGACCTGTTGTTATTTCCCTTTGCCTATTTATTGTTACAATAGACCCTGTAAGAATGAGATGTTTACACATTACTGAAGCCCTTCTATATGGGGCCCCAATGAAAGACTCGTTTTAGCTCGCTGGGTTTTGTGCCTTTATTGACAGCATGCAGATTTTTTTTTTCCCTTGCCGCGGACCGGTCGACGTTTGATAACTTTACTGAGGGTCGCTTGGGATCCCGGGGGGGGGGGGAGCAAGATTGAACGGGACATTGATTATTTATATTTTAGAATTTTTTTTTTTAAATTTACAATGTTACTACCGTTCACAGTCAATGAGCTCATTGTTAACCTCTCGTCCATGTAAAGTCGCACTATCCGGAGGGAAATACACCACAGTATATAAACAAGGAGATAATTTAATGTTTATTGGGCGGCCCAGTGCCATTTAATCCGCGGACCGGGGGACCACTGTTTTAAAGCATTTTAATAAAAGCTTATTTCTTAAATGTGTGTTATTGTCTATTGTCCCCGTTTTGTCTGTCTGTCTGTCTGTCTGTCCGTCATCACCCTAGATCTCAACAACCATAAGTCCTAGACCCATGATGTATATATCATTTTGTAGGTCTTGGCCTGCCAAGAAATGACTTTTCTCCATTTCGCGATCTGACCTCTGAGGGCCGAAAAAGGGGGCGTATTAAGTACCGTTTTTGCTTATATTTTAAATATAAATAATTAAAGCTAATCAAAGGGGCGTAATCATTATTTATTTTTGTAACAGTTATTCAACATGATTACTTCCCTCTCTATTTATCAAAATTCAGCAAAATCTATGGCTGTCACCCGGAAAAAAAAAATACAAATTTCGTCCGGCGTAACCGAAAATGCTCTAAAATGTCCTTTGTCCGAAACAGGAAAGACTTATATTGCTTGTTTTTTTTTAATTTCGTTTTTCAGTGACACTATTTTCCATTCATCAATTGCGCGCATTTCTGAGTTGTTGTTGTCCTTTTCCTCTACTCATAAACAAATTTGCTGTTGAGGCTAATCCAATTCTTTAAAAAGAAAAAAAAAACTAGTCTAGGGCATGGTGACATTTGAAATAAGCAGAAAATATGTCAACTATTTTAATACCAGACTTCATTCTTTGGTCTACTTAATGCTTCAATCATTGAAATAAAAGGGCGATGATAAAAGTGATGTAAATTTCACTCAATTTCGTCTTTGCAGAGTCCCTTGAGTGCGCACGGTATGTCCGCCATTAACTACGCCTCTGAGTATAATGTGAAGCATTCAACTAATACATCACTGTATTATGTTTTAATGGGTCAAGGACGATTGATATAAAGACAAGATAGTAGACCGCAAGTCACGTACTAAGACTGACTTGACTGAGGTTTGCACCAACTGATACAATTGTGTCCGAGATTTTATTTAGAAAAAAAAAATAGCAGATATATATTGAAGACTCTACTTGGTCCTACCAACACGGCAGTTGGTTCTGTAAGTAAGTATTAACACAACCTCACCTTTGTCGTCTACATTACATGTAGCTTACCGTATTTACATTATGATTTTATTTGCTGCGAGTATCAATTTTGAATATTCTTATTTATAATTGTGTATTCACTCGGCCATTTTTCGAATGTATTTCGTTTCAGACGGTTTCTATTTTAAATTTTTAATTAGGTGTAATAACTTATTAATTTTTTTTTCAATGGGAAATAACTTAGCCCCTGGACATTTTAATTTCGGGCCAATGGTATTGTTAAGTTGTCTCCCATAACATCAAGTCTCTGTTCCGTGTTTGACTCTTCAGCCGACACTGTGGCCTTTAATCGAACTTTCCATGGCTTCCGAGACAGTCAAACTTTCACGTGGTCTGCCCAATGCACTTAAAAATGATTCTTGTAGTATTGAAATCCTCGGATGGCGGGTATTCCCGTTTCCTGGAATACCAGATCCAGTCAAACACATAGAAGACATCAGAGAATTTCACGTCAGGGATGACGACATCTTTCTTCTTGCCTATCCAAAATGTGGTAAGTAATAAGATGGGAAATATCCCATTCTGCTGAATATTTGATATTAAATGGGGATTTCATTCACGTTAGAACAGTTTTGGTGCACGAATAGCTGATAGGATTATATTCAAGAGCCAGGGGAAAAAAGCACGTTGAAATGAATTTTTTTTTTGTGAGCACCAAAAATAAAGAAAATTAAAAAGAATTTGTTTCTTACGGTTTATTGTTGGCGTGCTGTGAAAATTTTTCGAAGTGCCAAGTTTGAAACGCTAACTGGGTATTTTGGAAAAAAAAATACTCATTTTAACCTCCTTGGGGGAAATATATAGTTATATATATAGTGTTATAGATAACTTTTCTTATAATTTTTTTATCGTGCAACAGCGAAATAAAAGATCCCGAAAGAGGACAGCTTTGTTGACGCCATTGTTTCAAGACTAGAGCCTGTATTACTAAGAAAAATTCTAGTTGTTTCTTTTTAAATTCTAAATTTAAAATATATTTTGAATGAGTACAATTTCAACACAAGATATGATTTTTTTTTAAAGTAATTCATATTCTATTTAAATATCAATAACGTCATCGCTGACTTACTGTTGAAGTGTTAGGCGCCAATTACCTCTGCTGTCGCTGACCATAAGCCTAAAAGCCAATTATATTATTACCTCCCTTAGGTTTTTTAGGGACCTAGCCAGAGGGTTCTAAAGATATGTTTAGGGGGGGCCCATAAACAAAAAAAAAGCACCTGATTTAATCGAGGACAATACTGGAAGAGGTCCCTTGTTGCAGTGATTCCCCTAGCGGTTGTTTTGTTTGACTACCAATTGCCGCTTTATAATAAAAAAAAAATATATAAGATTGTTAAATACACTATTTACTAAATGACAATTAACAAACATAACAGTAATCAGCACTGCGATCTATTCTACCGTGAGTCGTGATTGGACATACCATTGCTATCTGATAGGTCGCTGTGTTCTGGACTTTATTGGTTGTTATTTCTTTTCAACGAAAAATAAAAGCAAAACAACAACTAATATGTGTCTTACAACTTCTGCTAGGAACACACTGGGTATGGGAGATAACTCACATGTTATTAAACCAGACGACAGACTACGAGGGCAGATGTAAAGAGCAGGTCATGTTGGAGTCGCCTGGAGGTCTGACCAGAAGTGAGCAAGAGGTTTCTCCAAGGATTATCAACTCTCACCTGGTGTTTGCTCATCTACCGCAGGAAATTAAAACAAAGAAAACTAAGGTGAAATATAAATTAGTATAGGAGCAGACTATAGATGACAAACATAATTTAGATGAAAAAACCATAATTTATATGAAATGACATAATTTAGATGAAAAAACAATTTAGATGAAAAAAACATAATTTACACGAAATGACATAATTTAGATGAAAAAACATAATTCATATGAAATGACATAATTTAGATGAAAAAAACATAATTTAGATGAAAAAACAAAATTTAGATGAAAAAACAAAATTTAGAAACGAAGACATGCTCTTGATGATAAACGATATTTTTAGATTATAAAAAATAATGCAGAAAATAAAATTTAAAAAGTTAAGCTTTCCTCTAACCAAAGCGAATTTCGCGTATCTAGGTAGCTCGCGAAATTCGCCCCTCTTTCGCGGCAATGTATTTATATGGAGATGCTCAAACCGCGTAGAATTTCCGCGGCGGTGCAGAGAAATTTCGCGGCATCGCTTCTTTCAGAGTTTTTTCGCGTTTCGCGAGTGTAAACAATCCAAAATGGCTGCCTAGAAACATCGACTCAAATGAAAATCAAGGTTAAAATTGATATAAATGTCTTAAAATTAACAAATAAGACTTACATTTATATATAGCAACTTGAATTATATCAGATTATACCAAAAAGTAAGTGTTTTTTTCACTTTTTACTTGTAAAATACCATAACTGTAGAAAATATATCATAAGAAGAAAATGTCTGCCGACGTCTTCAAATAAACAAAAAGAAAGTTAAAAAAATCATTATATCCGGTCGGCTGACGCCTACGTTCGCTTCGCTTAGGTGTAGCGAGGGATTTTCGCGCTTTGAAAAATCTCACGTGAGAAATAGCGCAGCGGTACGCTTCGCTTTGGTTAGAGGAAAGCTTTAGACGATAAAGCATATTTAGATTTTAACACATGTGTTTTTTAACAAAACATAATATAGATAAGAAAACAAAGTTTGTAATGAAATATATTGCTTAGATGATAGAACGTATTGCAGAATATACATTCAGATGATTATACATAATGGAGAATTTAAAACAAATATTCAATACGAGACTATCGAATTTTTCTGGAAGAACTATCCAGAAATTCGAAAGAATTATTTTATCTGTAAGTGTAATATTTGTTTTTTTTTTTTAGACCATCCACGTGATACGAAATCCTAAAGACACAGTTGTGTCCATGTTCCATCATCATAAAAGTGTTTTTATAGACAGTGAGTTCACTTTCTCTGAGTTTCTGGAAGCTTACATGACAGATGAATGTAAGTGCATAAATTTCAAATCCATTTCCGACCGCAAAGTATTCTTGGTCATGACATCGATTGAGCCTAACATCTAATGTTGAAAACCTCTTTTTTTATTCTGTTGTGTGTTTCTGCAGTGAGGATAAAAACCCAGTTTGACTACCTTCAGCAGGTCTCGAGTTTTGAGAAAGAAAACCCCGAGTACCCCATCTTTCACATCTTCTACGAGGAAATGAAGAAGGTGAGACAGAGATTTCAGACAGACACATGAGACAGGCAGGTGAGACAGACATTTCAGACAGACGCGAGAGACAGATATTTCAGACAGGCACGTGACACAGACACGTCGGGTGTGACAACGTTTATTATATACCAAGTTGATCTCTGTAGATTATCCCTATCTGTACATAGACATGCGATTATCCAGCTTTATGGATGTCCCAGCTACGGACGAGTTCTGCCAAAAGGTTTTCGACGCCTGCAGCTTCAGTAACCTAAAGACAATTACAGAGTCGGGTCGAAAAATCTTCCCGGCCGATTTCACGGCAACCCGGAACCCGGCCCACAAGCCCCCAGTCATTTACAGAAAAGGTCAGAAACTGTGACATTCGACCCGATAGTTCGTGAATCTTTATCTGAATGTAACCCTTATGTTTATCATCAAATCGAAAGGTTCACATGACATTGCCGTCATGTGTGCCAAGTACAAAATACGACTGAACAGTCTGGTCAGAAATATGTTTCTCCCGGATCACAGCACTCAAGTGGACCGAAGACCTCAATGCCGGACAATTTAAGTACCCCTCTTCTCTTCCCATCCTAGGGGAAAACATTGTGTTGATGATGAACCAAAAACAAACGAAACAAAAACATAAACATGTCGCCAGGCAGTACTGCTGCCAACAAAGTTTAGACCGTTGAAATCTCACAACAACTGTTCAATAATGGAGCTTGATAATTAACTCATAGATAACATATATTGAAACTGACATTATAGACTGAAAGCTCCGTCAGGTTAATGTTTCCTTAAAACATACGTTTTTTTTTTTTTGTTGTTGTCATTAATGTTTACATGATGATAATTATGACAACAGCACAATTCACATTAAAGTAAAGACGTTGTAATTTTTATTTTTTTTTAAAGGCAGACTAACTGCCTGGGCCCCCTGACTGGACTTTGATATTCCCCGTATACGATTCAAATCAAAGATGTATTCCGTCTAGAATTTCTATAAAGGAGTTTAACATCATGGTATGCCTACATTCTTGACAGTCAGGCCCGTCACAAGGAAGGGTGAAATGTGAACTATCAGAAGGCCCCCAAAAGTATGATATTATTTGAGGCCAGAAAGCGGTAGCTTAGACAGTGCTTTTTTTTTGCCTAGACTGCCCCTAATACATATATAACTTTGTCTAGACTGCCCCTAATACATATATAACTTTGTCTAGACGGCCCCTAATACATATATAACTTTGTCTAGACGGCCCCTAATACATATATAACTTTGTCTAGACGGCCCCTAATACGTATATAACTTTGCCTAGACGGCCCCTAATACATATATAACTTTGCCAAGAAGCTTCCAAATTTACATTAGCTTAGGGCCCCTGAAACTGTTCTGCAAAGTAGAAAAAGAAATATTATTTTATCTAATGCTACATTTAAATAAAAATATAAAATAAATAAAACGATCCCCTGATTATTTGTATATTGAAACATCTAAAACACAATCTTGTCCAATCCAAATTTATTAATCTAGTTTACATTTTTTTTTTTCGTAGGAATTGTTGGAGACTGGAAAAATCATTTCACCGTGGCGGAGAACGAAAGGTTTGATGACGTCATCAACAGAGCATTGGAGAGGGGGTTAAAGTTCAAGTTTATCTACCAATGAAAATGATGACCTCCCCACGTTTCTTAATATTGGAGTTATGAGTGTGTGTCGTTGCTTGTGACAATGTTGAGCTAATCTTTTGTTTAACGTATACAGACTCTAGGATGTAGTGTGTGTGTGATTAAGTAATACTACAGAAGATACTTAACTACTCAGTGTATTATGGCGTAAGGATACGCTGATAACCAGTGCTGTTAATATGGATAGACAGACTACGCCAATGCATAGGGACCCTAACTGTCAACGGAACCTCCCCCCCCCCCACTCTTCCAATTATAATCCCCATTGTTATACTGTAAGGTACTACATCCTTATGGCCCCTAAATATCTCTGAAACTCTCTGCCTTAGATACGTCAAGCATAGCTATGTGAGTCTATTTTTAGCAACAAAACCGGAAAAGGTTTGAGCTGTATACATAGATGCCTCCCGACAAACCCAATAAAATAACCACCTTTATTACCAAAAACTTTCAGTATGAAATGGAATCAATATCATTTTGAGCTTGGCTTTATAGGTCTGATGCCAAATATTGATAGTCGAATATTTTTTGCATCAAAACTTCACTCAAGCATTGTTTATATAAACATTTATATCACACACTAAAAATTTACCATGGAACGTTTTATAGTTGGCATTAAATTACGAAAGCCAATATTCGTTTATTTGTTGCTTATTTCTAATTGAAAATTAGGTAAAACTGATAATAATTACTTAATAATAAACATTTTATTTTTTACATTGAATTTGTTTGAATTTTTATGAAATGTCTGAAGGGTCCTTTTGATTTTTATTTTCTTGTGCAATAAAAATATTTTATACCTATGAGTTCATGGTGAGTTTCTGTCTAGACATATAGTTAAGTGTGGTTAATTGATTGTAAGAGTAAAGTTAATGATGTTTGTTTTAATTTAGTGATGTTTACTTTATGCTAATAATTTGAATGACTTAAATTAATGGACCATCTTATGTTAAGAAGGGATAGATTTAGAAATTGTTTTAAAATATTTACTAAATGCACTAAATACATTATTTGTACTAGTTATTATAATATATATATATATATATATATTAAAAAAATATAAATGTACTATATACTCTCTATATATATTTATATTACATAACTATATATATATATATATATATATATATATATATACAATATGTCAGGGCCTTGACAGCATCAGATTTGATGGGAATACTTACAGAACCCCCTCTCGCCAAATGTTATTCAAATAGCTTACCTATACTTAAGAACGATTCTGAATACAGATGTCAATGTTATAGAATGTCAATGTTATAGAATGTCAATGCTATAGAATGTCAATGTTATAGAATGTCAATGTTATAGAATGTCAATGTTATAGAATGTCAGTGTTATAGAGTGTCAGTGTTATAGAATGTCAATGTTATAGAGTGTCAATGTTATAGAATGTCAGTGTTATAGAACTTTGGTCCTTTTAGAGTTTAAACACGAGGTCAGCATGTCGCTCTAAACAACATCGGCGATGATGTCATATTAACATCACACCCCCAGTCACAAGGCCATCGGCAGAGGCGTCCACTGCAGTGAATGGTGGGGGGGGGGGGGCTTAGTACCAGTGTCATTTGCGGGGCCCAGAGCAAGTTTCATACCGGTGGCCTGGAACAGAAGTTGTTTTTTTTTTTTTTTTTTGTTACAGTTAGGTAAAAATAAAAATCCCCACCCTCCGGACCCTCTTCAGCGCGGGGGCATTAGATCTGCCGCCCACTAAATGGCCCGCTGCTGGATGTAGGTTAAGACTTTGATAATAAACTGTTTGTGTGTAAGATGCAACCGTTATCAGACTACTGGAGGAGCAGCTTCGTATGTGGGCCTCTGTACATCACGTCCACCTATATATATATAACAATCGTACCTCCTTTTTTTGTCAACGTCAAGACTTGTGAAGGTATGTGTGAGTTTAATGAAAACCAAAAACTACAAACTTCGTGACTGAGAACAAAATAAATAATATCAGTGTAGTGAAACTGAATATCTATGCATTGCTTTTCCCGCAAATGTTTTGTTATCTGTGTCAATCGACTTAATCAGACATTGATTTATAATTTTATCTTCGTAAACTTGATGGATACAATTTCCCATCTTTCATTTATATCTCATTATCTTTACTACAGCCATGCAGGGTCCAGAAGAGCTGCCAGTTTTTTTAAAGAGATCCGGCCATGAACTGTATGGCTGGCCTATCCCGCATTACCCGACGATAAAAGATCCGTGCGGACATGTGGAGAACATTCGAAATCTTGAGATCAGAGACGACGATGTACTTGTAATGGCGTATCCGAAATGTGGTAAAAAAAATATTTATCTTAGAAATCACTTTAAAATTGAAAAAAAAAAAAACTTAATAACTACATATTGAATAGATTCGATCTTAGGTCTTTGACAACCGTGGGGAGAGGCTCCCAGAGATATCCTATTGCTAAGAGGGCGTGGACTTGTACAATGTACATTAACTTAAGGCCAGTGGCGTAGTGAGAGGGGAGCAAGTGGGGCACCATGCCCGGGCGCTACTCACAAAGGGTATATTTCACATATAATATTATATGGCTTTCGAATAGGGGGGAGGCGCTAAAAAGGTATTGTGCCCCGGGCGCGAGTTAAGCTGGCTACGCCACTGCTTAAGGCCCATAACTATTTCTGAAAATCTCTGCCTAGGGCCGCCTGATGACCTAAGAAGGGCTTTTATTAAGTTAACTATCGGGCTGTACTGGGGAGGGGGGGGATTAAATATAAACTAAATGAAGTTGAATAGACGACTGACTTTTTTTCTCATTCTGGAAACTTTCCAAATAACTTTTGGTACAATGAAAACTACGTAAAGATGATAATGATATTTAAGTGGTATAAAATATAGTGTTGATATTGTTGTTATTGTTGTTGTTATTGTTGTAGCTCTAATTGTTGTTGTTGTTGTTGTTATTGTAACTGTTGTTGTAGCTGTTGTTGTAGCTGCTGTTTTAGCTGTAGGTGTAGCTGTTGCTGTTATTGTAGCTGTAGCTGTTGTTGTTATTGTAGCTATTTTTGTTATTGTTTGCTGTAATTATTTTATTTTTATTAAATGTAATTGTATTGGTAAGTTGTTTTTTTTATTTCTTCTATGAATCTCCTATACCCTTAGCAGTTAAATAAATCTATATCTGAAAACGCAGTGGCTACGGTTCGGTCCGACCGAACCCGTATTTTTTTTTTTACTTCGGGTACCAGCCATAGATAATATTGCTCCACACCCTAACCCTATCCCTATCCCTAACCCTATCCCTAACCCTAATCCTGAAAAAAAAAATTCTGAAAAAAAAAATTATATATGCCATGTTCCTTATACCCTAACATAATGGTTTTGGCTGGTGCCGGAGCCACTGCGATCTGAAAAATTGCCAATATCAGCGGTTATCAAAATTTTACGTGTTGCTACCAACAAAGTGTGAGAACTGTTTTTTTTTTTTATGATCCAGCTGTTAAGAGAAAAAGTAAGGGCAAAAGAAAGAGTATACATGTGTGTTATTTGTTTCTCGTATTGATTGATTTACCAATTTACTTGGCAGAATACCAACATTTTACATTTGTGACACTGACGAAATTTATGTATAACTATGCACAAATGAACTCTTGTTTCATTAATTATAACCTCAGATTTATTTTTTTTCGCTTCTGTAACCCAATGGTGTATCCAGAGCCATACTTTAAAAGCCACATATCTTAAATGTCACATGAGTAAAATAAGAATCCTAGAAGACATGTGCTTGCAGGAAAACAAATGTTGAGCAACACCCAGGAAGTGGTTCGCCAATTTAAATTGTCATCGTTAGATACATGTCAATAATTTTTTTTTTAACTTGCACTAATCTTTGTTTTAAAATGAATATTTATTACGTTTAACACGATGTGTCTCTGTCTATGTACCCCCTAGGTATAGGAGATAATCCACAAGTAATAAGAGGTTTTATTTTTTTGTGTACAGGTACCCACTGGGTATGGGAGATAATCCACATGCTGCTCAATCAAACGACGGATCACGAGAGAAGAACAAAAGAGCACGCGATGTTGGAGAACACTGCAAACCTTGACCTTATAAGGCAGAAGCCTTCACCTAGAGTCTTGAACTCTCACCTTCCCATCTGCCATCTCCCACAAGACATTGTGCGCAAGAAAACCAAAGTGAGCTTGTATTTCAATGTCACTGTTGTTGGAGGACCCCCCGCTACCCCGCAAACTTTATACCAGCAAAGCCCAATTTTCGATACCCCTTTTCAACCCTTCTATAGAAGCCCAATATTTTCTTCTGTTATTTAAAAAATAAATGTAAAACTATTCAGTGATAATAAAACCAGGCCAAAGTATTGCATAGTAAAAAAAAAATGGCCAATGAATAACATTCAATAATTAGCAAAGGCAAAAGAAATGGACTTATTTTCATATGATTTATTAGGATTATCAAATGTTTTTTTCTTTCAATAATTTATAAAGATTTACACATTTCTTACACTTCCTAAACAATTTTTAATGATCATTTTTTGTTTCATTGAAAACAGATTATTAGTAACATCATGTTTACATGTAGGCCTATTAATTACATGTTTACATGCATTAATACCATCATGTTTACATGTTTAATACTAAACATATAACAGGTGAAGTTCAATGTTTATAATTCTATCAAGCTTTTTTAAAATTACCCTACATGTTTTTAATGACTTTTTTTTGTATTTTGCAACTACCTATTATTTATGCCGTCACTCTTACATACATGATAATTAAAACAAGCAATTAAGCCTGTTCCATTCTGGACACAGGACGTGTTAGCGCATTTTCATGTTATGTATCAGTACGTTTGTTAGCTTTCAGTAAATATTTGTAAATTTTGGAAATGTTTATAAATTCAATTGTGTAATGCATATATCTGTAAAAAAAAAATATTATCAAGACGTTTCTTTATATTTGAAAAAAAAATTATTTTCTCTTAAATCTAACTACAAGTGGTTTGTGGTTACTGAAATAGGACTCAAAATTGAAAACATTCGAAATTGTAGTCATTTAATCGTCCGAAAACTCCGTCAATTGTTGCATAGCTCAGAAACTTTCAATTAAACTCAGAACACAAGCTTACTATTTAATTTGATGAGTTTCTTAATAAATCTTGGTGAAACTACGTGCTGCAGTATTTCGCACCAAATGAATGGGTTATTGAACGTACAAGGTGTAGAATGGGGCTATATATATAATATATAAGCCCCTTCGGAGCCCTGAAGCCCGGCCCTCAGAGGTCCTGTCGCGAAATGAACTTTTGATGTACACATGGCAGGCCAAGACCTACAAAATGATATATACATCATGGGTCTAGGACTTATGGTTGCTGAGATATAGGGCGCTCCATTATTAATATAGCTTATATAGTAAAAAAACGGTACTTTATAAGCCCCATTTTACGGCCCTCAGAGGTCAGATCGCGAAATGAACTTTTGCTGCACACATGGCAGGCCAAGACCTACAAAATGATATATACATCATGGGTCTAGGACTTATGGTTGTTGAGATCTAGGGTGATGACAGACAGACAGACAGACAGACAGACAGACATACAAAACGGGGACAATAGAGCATTTTTTTCGAACATGCTCTAAAAAGCATATGAAGTTCAATTTCTTTGGTAACAGTACAAGTATATTTAGTAGTGGAGAGATTCAAGTTAGGTACACGCCTTCTCAATATTTCCACAACGCAGTGGCTATGGTTCCAAGGAACGGGATTCCGTGTTATTTTTTTTTCGGGGTCCAGCTATGGATGCGCATGCGCGGCAGACGGACTGCTTATTATTGCATATTAATTTTTTTTGTTTTCGGGGCTAGGGTTAGGGTTAGGGTAATGAATAGGGTTAGGAATAGGGTTAGGAATAGGGTTAGGAATAGGGTTAGGAATAGGATTAGGATTAGTGTTAGTGTTAGGGTTAGGGGGTTAGGGCTAGGGTTATGGTTAGGGTTAAGAGCAGGCCCGTAGTTAGGTCGAAGTAAGCAGGGATGCACCAATACCAGCAAGGGGACACCTTCTCATTTTAGTTACTTTTTCTTTATTTTTTCCTCTTTCTCTTTTTAAGCGGGGGGGGGCATTCCACAGTGCCCCCCCCCTTGGCTACGGGGCTGGTTAGGAGCAATATCTATAGCCGGACCCCGAAAAAAAAATTCCGCACATCTACAACCGTAAAAAGTAAAGTCCGTCTAGAGCGCTAGAGCGCATGCGCATCTATAGTTGGACCCCGGAAAAAAATAATACCGAGTCCCGTTCCTTGGAACCGCAGCCACTGCGTTTCCACAAATTAAAATAATTAAAATTATAATAATTATAAGATGCAAATTTATGTCAATGTATGTATTAAATGGGGATTTTTTTTTATTATTTAAGAAAAGAAAATATTATTTGATGTCATTGCACAGGAGGATGGTCAACCGTATATAATCGTGGCCAGCATTGGGTTTTGTAATTTTTTTTACAGAAGGGCCATCCCTAGAGAAGATGGGTGGGATGTTAATGTGAACTTCTTTAAATTAAAAGTACTTGAAATTGAAATGCCCGGGCCTGATCAAACAGTAAACGGACCATACTTGGCCCACGGGCTGTAATTTACTAACTTTTGTATTGTGTCGTTTACACAGCTACTGTTATGAACATTGTTATGATTGTTAACGTATCTCTGCTGTTTGTATTTATATTTTATGTTTATATTTCAGATTGTCCATATAGTCCGTAATCCTAAAGACACCTTGGTGTCAATGTATCATTTTTTCAAGGGCAGGTCTGCGTTCACCTTGCAGGTGTTATTGGACGCTGTCATAAACAACAACTGTTAAGTAAACATTTACTTTTGGATTTTGTGGTTGTCACTTGACTTTTGGATTTGTGGTTATCACTTGATTTTCGTTTGTGGTTGTCACTTGGCTTTTGTGTGTGTGTGGTTGTCACTTGGCTTTTGTTTGTGGTTGTCACTTGTCTTTTGTTACTTGGCTCAGCTGGCACTGCGCCCTCCATAAAGCGATTTCAATTTGAAATTAACGGCAGGACATTTCAACTTCCTGATTTATATAAAAAAAAATGGTACTCATATCGCCATAACAGAGACACACCTGGGCTTTAGGAGGCATATGGCAAATACATACTTCTTAAGGGCCTTAGAGAAATGTTGTTGTATTTTTTTTTTTGGAAAAAAAAGGGAGGGGGGTTGGTTGCTATGTAGATAACAGACTTTGATTACCCTAGACAGAGACTTTTGATTGCCCTAGACAGACACTTTTGATTGCCCTAGACAGAGACTTTTGATTACCCTAGACAGAGACTTTTGATTGCCCTAGACAGAGACTTTTGATTACCCTAGACAGAGACTTTTGATTACCCTAGACAGAGACTTTTGATTACCCTAGACAGAGAGAGACTTTTGATTACCCTAGACAGAAACTTTTGATTGCCCTAGACAGAGACTTTTGATTGCCCTAGACAGAGACTTTTGATTACCCTAGACAGAGACTTTAGATTACCCTAGACAGAGACTTTTGATTACTCTAGACAGAGACTTTTGATTGCCCTAGACAGAGACTTTTGATTACCCTAGACAGAGACTTTTGATTGCCCTAGACAGAGACTTTTGATTATCCTAGACAGAGACTTTTGATTACCCTAGACAGAGAGAGACTTTTGATTACCCTAGACAGAGACTTTTGATTGCCCTAGACAGAGACTTTTAAAGGCCCAAGCAAAAGTGCCTGATGGAGGCCCTAGAAGCAATAAATGATAGTAATATATATTGCAATCTGGCACTCTGGCGGTAGGGTCATTAGGATTCTGACACCTTTTACTAGGTATATTAATGGTTATTGGTATTAGCGTTCTGTTAAAATGCATGGCGGATTGAGTCGGGGTTGGTTGTTAGTTAGGGTTTTGTATTTTTGTTATCTAAAAGATTTATAATCATCAAATGTTTTTATCAAATTTCATAATAAACGTATCACTGATAGTGTAACACTATATTTCTATGTGTGCAGTGAGTTATCCTTCCCAATTCGACTATCTGCGTCATTTAACCCAGTTTCAGAAGACTGAGCCTGACCATCCAGTGCTACACATTTACTATGAAGAATTGAAGAAGGTAATCATGACATAAACACATTTTTAATTCCACACCATGCGGGGTCATATCAGTTGCATCATGTTAAACAATTTAAAAATGCATTTCTAATTTTCCGGATCTAATTTCCCGTATCTAATTTTCCGGATCTAATTTCCAGGTTCTAATTTTCCGGATTTAATTTTCCGGATTTAATTTTCCGGATCTATTTTCCCGTATCTAATTTTCCGGATCTAATTTTCCGAATCTAATTTCCCGTATCTTATTTTCCGAAAAAAGGCTTCCACGCCACATAAATTAGCACACCAGTTCAAAGGTCAATCAAGGGGCGCTAGAAATCCATATGATCTCCAACAGGAATGAAAATGTATATGATCGAATCGCATAATGCCTTAGCTGGGACAGTGGAACTAGAGAGCTGCACGGAAGTCAAAATCACACCCAGTCCCACCCACTCCCGCGTTTTCAAAACCAGTCCCACCCGCTCCCAAAAGAAATTCCTCCCAGTCCCACCCGCTCCAAAAAGAAATTCCTCCCAGTTCCACCCGCTCCCGCGAAAATTTTTCCCAATCCCACCCGCTCCCGTCAAAAAAAATATTCTATAAGTCATAAATAATGGTTTAAAAATTTGTTTATAGAAATCCTCTCGAAAAACGTTTAAGATGGTAGGTAAAATAAACAGTTCTACAATTTAAGTCCATGTAAAAATAAGATGCCATTAACACTCTCTGGAGCCAACTGTGACCGCCTTTCTTCAAGAACGCGACCAGCCGAAGAAAATGTCCTTTCAGATGAGGTTGATGATGCCGGTATGCTCAGAAATTGCTGCGCAACTTCTGAGAGATGTTTCCATGCAGTTGATTTGTCCCTCCAATACTCTAGTAAACTTTCACACTTTTCTGTACTTGCTAAATAAGCTTCCACCTAAATAAGTGTAATGTATTGTGTTATATTATTCCATTGTATAAAACTTATCAATAAATTAGTGAGAAAGGCAATCAAATATCTTATTTATATGCTTACCCTGATATGCAAAGTGTAAAAGAAAGTTAGAAATGTATAAAAAAAACTGAAAAAAATAATTCATCAAGCATTATTGTGCAAATACCTCTAATGGATTGGTTTCAGGGGCAGTGTAGAGGTCTCCAAAGAAAGAATTACAATATTTCTTTTTTTACGTGGAGGAGATAACTGATCATTGGAAGAAGTAGCAATAATGTCTTCTGAAACGCTGTTTACCATGACCTTCAAATCAGTTGTTGCGAGTGAATACTCTTCAGGTGCAAGAATTGCAAAATTGGATTTGAAACGAGGATCTAGTATAGCTGCAGTGAAATGAATTTGTTGAGTTGGAAAATATAATTCCAATGTTGAATTTAAATGTTTCCTGAAATTTTTTATTATGGTACTGTCTTGGTATTTTGGTTTCAGATGCTGTTGTAGTTTCAATTTGGTTGGAAAAACTAAATGAACAGATGGATTTTTGTCAACTGACAAGCATTTTGTTGCTGTTTCAAAAGGTTCCAATATCTATATTACACTCTTCAATAACCCTTCATCAATGTCAGCTAAACAGCGAAGAATTTGTCTATTTACTCCTTGTTCGTTGCTTAGTGTATGCAGTTCTTAGAAATTTTTATCTATAGAGTTCAGCATTGTTAAAATGCTGTTCCATCTAGTGACAATACATTGTTTCATTGTAATCGGCAGGCGACCGTTTAACTTTGTTCTTTTACAAAGTGTAACCAGTTCTTTGCTAGTTTCAATAAGACTACTAATCTCTCCAATAATACCATCATCTTTTTTATTCATAGCATGTGATAAAACAAGATTAATATTATGGCATGCGCAGCCAATCCATGATGAATCTTTAAATGCAGCTTTATCTATCACATAAAAATTATTTGTTCGATGCGCTTTGTATTCCTCTAACACATGTTTCACACTTTCTTTGATGTTATCACCCGTATGTTTTTCATTTATTGAATGTGTTGATAGAACAAATGATTCCATTATCCATTTATCAATGAAATGTATTGTCACAGTAATATAGCTGTGACCACTTCCATCGTGAGACCAAAGGTCGGTTGTTATTCCAAATCTTTTAATCTTAGATAATCTTTCTTTCATAAGATTTTTTTCTTTCTCCACAACATTACCCAAATGCCTTGAAACAGTTGTGGCACAAGGCAAAATCTCATAAACAGGAACATTCCCATATTTTGCATCAATGTTTATCAACTCTGCAGCCAGTTCTTGGAAACCACAGCCTTCGACAAATGAAAAGGGCCTGATGTCTTTAGCGCACATTGAAACAACGGTGTTTGTGATTTCTGTTTTAACCTGAACTGGAACCTGTTTAACAATCTTCTCTTGACTTGGAGTGAAGCTAGTCATTGATGTAATTTTTGGAACTGGTGATCTGTTTTTACAAAACTCGAGATGCTTCCACAGACCATTCGTACCAAGTTATAATGGTATCGCATCTTGTACATACTGGGAATGGCACATCCTCACCATCCAAGCGCAAACGATTGAAACTTTCCCCAATCTTGCTCTTACCACCTTTATTTACGTAAAACTGAATACCCTCGCTTTTTGCGTAAACTAACTTTTGAATGTTTGCTTTATTATCCATTATTTGAAAATTAAAAAAGAGAATTAGAGATATATGTCTGTCTGTTTCACTCTTATTTGCTCGCTCCTTTGTCACAACTCAAAAACCAATCAAACTCGAGGCGTTGTTAGTACAACGATTTATTTACATAAATGTACATCAGAAATTCATCAGAATACAAAAGTCCATAAATGAATACACTTCAATAATTCACTCTGCCTCAACTCTGACTAACTAGAGATCTCTAAAACTCCTCATAACTACAAATTTCTCCTAACTTCTCTTAATTAACTAATGACCGAATCCAGCCCCTATTTATACCCCAACGTCCGTGCCCTAATTACCCTAAGTTCGTCACAATCCCTTCAGTATTTGCCTAACTATCTAATCTTTCTAGAAGCGTCACTTGGTCGTCATTATTAACCCTACTAGCCTGTCCGACGTCGCCTCTCGGTCTTTACACCTTTGCTGTCTACTATTCTATTGTTTCCCCACCTTGTCCTAAGTCGTCTGTCACCTTGTCACCAGGCTTGCGGAGCCGCCAAATTTTTTTTCGGCTCCGGCTCCGGCTCCCTATTAAGATAGTATCAAACGAGACAAAAAATTGTGTAATTGCGCCACGCAAACATGCCGCTGATAAGAAGTTATGCAAATTTTGTCGCGTTCACCCCCATAGAAGGCCCGAAGCGTGCGGGTGGACCGGGGCCCCCCTGTGTTTTGTCTGGCCCCCTCTGCTTATTTGTTCTACTTAGTAAAATGTATTACCTGCCCCCCTGCTATTGCCTGGCCCCTGCTGTAGAATGCCTGGTCCCTGCTGTAGAATTTTCACGATACGGGGCTGCCCCATAGTCAGGAACTTGAAAAATATACGCATGTTGGTTTTACTATAAACAAACCATTTCAGTGTATCCAGAATCATATCATTATTTTCGACCGAGTTTTCACTAGTCGCCATTTTCATAAGTAATAAAAAGTTATTTCAATGATCAAATTAGCAAATAGTAAAATGATACATTATTTAAAATATTTTAAAGACTTCAGTATTTATATTTATTATTCATAAATTCGAAGTGACTATTCGGACCCGGGTACCAATAAACTCCGATTTTTATTCGGACCCCCGTCCCAATAAAGTCTGATTGTTATTCGGACCCGTGGCAAATAAGCACTTAGCTTAGCTATACATACACTTTAATATATTTGAATTGTATGATTTAATCGTTACTCAGTGTCTAGGGTTCCACTAAGCGGACTCTATATTATTATTTTTTCGGGTTCCGTCTAATAAAGTTTAAATATAGCTAAGCTTAGTGCATATTTGCCACGGGTCCGAGTAACAATCGGATTTTATTGGGGCCCGGGTCCGTATAGCCACAGCCTTATAAATTTATATACTCTATTTCAGATAATATATTTATAATAAAATTGTTACATACAGAAAGCGACCATTTTGTTTTTAGTCTATTACAAATTCGCGGCAGCCCCGTAGCGTGAAAATTCTACAGCAGGGGTTAGGCATTCTACAACAGGGGCCAGGCAATAGCGGGGGGGGGGCAGGTAATACATTTTACTAAGTAGAGCAAATAAGCAGAGGGGGCCAGACAAAACGCAGGGGGGGGCTAATCCCCCCTGGCCCCCACACACGCTACGGGCCTGATTCGCGGTCAAATAATAATACGAAATGACGCGTTCTATTTGTCGTCTTAGTAAAAATTTATTTTATTTTATTTCTATGAAATAAAACTTTTAACTTTATATATAACAAAATAACATGCCATTAAAAAAAATTTCGGAGGGTAAAAAAAGATTTAAAACGAACACAAAACGATTCCCCGTTAAAGATTTCTTGTGGTGATGTGCGTGCAGGCTATCATTTTAACGCTGTTACTGTTCGTAAAAATAACAACATTTCAAATTGTAGGAAGCAAACAATCAAACAAATTTGGAATTTTAAAGCTAAAAAAAAAATTCTGCTCTAAAAAAGAAGCATTTGGGAGCCGTGGAGCCGCCAAATTTTTTCGGCTCCGGCTCTGGCTCCGGCTCCAGCAAAAAGTAGCGGCTCCCGGCTCCTCGGCTCCGGCTCCGCAAGCCTGCTTGTCACCCTTATTGGTATTACTCCTAACTCCTAGATATCTATTATATTAAAACGTTGAAGGGGATAGTTTCTGTCTCTAAATCTACTCTAGCGTTTTGACCTAAATACCAAGAACTAGGTGTGTATCATACATCACAAATCATCCCAAGATCATCCGTGCGATTTGATTGATTCATTAGAAGTCTGCGAGAGTCTCAACTCAAACAAAACCCAAACCCACGGGACTCCCGCAAAAACAAAACCCAAACCCACGGGACTCCCACAAAAACAAAACCAATCCCATGGAACTCCCGATAAATTTATTTCCAATCCCGCGGGAGTCTCGCGAATCCCAATCCCGTGCAGCTCTCTAAGTGGAACCCCCAGCATGGCGATCGCGTGGGCCTATTCGTTTCTACTGCCGTTGGATCTACTCTTCTTGGGCCTATTCGTTTCTACTGCCGTTGGATCTACTTTTCTTGGGCCTATTCGTTTCTACTGCCGTTGGATCTACTCTTCTTGGGCCTATTCGTTTCTACTGCCGTTGGATTTACTCTTCTTGGGCCTATTCGTTTCTACTGCCCCTGGATTTACTCTTCTTGCATTCTACGTCATCGAACCACTGAAACGTTTCTAATTCTTCTTTTTTTTTTTGGTTATTTGGTTTACAGTATTAGGTCTCTATATTCATTTGTTATCAGGCCTATGGCTTGAAATAACCTTCAACCGATCGTGGTTATTGGCCACATATTTATTGTTAAACTAATTTTATATTAACTTCATTCCTTTATGATATTTTTTATCTATGTTTTTATCTATGTATGGACAATGGACACTCTTATAAATCTGTTAACATTTTCGATTTTAACTTATTCACTAACAGCTTACGTGACCTTTTTTTTTTCTTTTTCAACCAAAAGACTCCCATATTAGTTATTCTGAAGCTAGCCAGAATTTTAGAAGTTCCGGCCACAGAAGATTTTTGCCAAAAAGTTGCAGAGGCGTGCAAATTTGAAAACATGAAGTCGATAGAAGAAAATGGAGAGAAAGAGCTGCCTGTTGCCTTGAAAGAATTGATGTCACTAGGCAACAGGAAATTTCAAATGTATCGTAAAGGTATGCAACACTAAAAAGAATTAAAGTTAGCAATGTGTTAATAATTAATTGAAAACAGACATCAAAGCATGCAGTGGTGTATCTAGAAATGGGCGGAGGGGACAGTGTCGTAATGAGCTCAACTCGTGCCCGGGGCACAATACCTTTTTAGCCCCCCCCCCCCATTCAAAAACCATGTAATACTATATGTAAAATATACCAATTGTGAGTAGCGCGCGGCGCTGGGCATGATGCCCCCACTTGCCCCCTCACTACGCCACTGCAGAGGGTTGCTCTTCCCTGGTTGCTAGTTATCTTTCCACCAGCCGATTCGGCATTAACATCACATAGGCTAAGTAATACCTGGAGCCGGAATAAACCACTCCTGCAATCATTATCGCTAGTTACGCTACTGATAGCAAAGGAAGGTCAAATTTTGATCATTGGCAATTTGATAGTTAAAATTGGTCTTCAGTCTATCACAGTGCTCCGCAACTAGAGGGCCGTTTAAAAACAAGCAATTAAGCCTGTTCCATTCTGGACACAGGACGTGTTAGCGCATTTTCGTGTATGTATCAGTACGTATGTTATATTTTAGTAAATATTTGTAAATTTTGAAATGTTTGTAAATTCAATTGTGTAATGCATATATCTGTAAAAAAAATATTATAAAGACGTTTCTTTATATTTGAAAAAAAAATTATTTTCTCTTAAATCTAACTACAAGTGGTTTGTGGTTACTGAAATAGGACTCATAATTGAAAACATTCGAAATTATGTCATTTAATCATCCGAAAACTCCGTCAATTGTTGCATAGCTCTGATACTTTCAATTAAACTCAGAACACAAGATTACTATTTCATTTGATGAGTTTCTTAATAAATCTTGGTGAAACTACGTGTTGCAGTATTTCGCACCAAATGAATGGGTTATTGAACGTACAATGTGTAGAATGGGGCCATATATATAATATATAAGCCCCTTCGGAGCCCTGAAGCCCGGCCCTCAGAGGTCCTATCGCGAAATGAACTTTTGGTGTACACATGGCAGGCCAAGACTTACAAAATGATATATACATCATGGGTCTAGGACTTATGGTTGCTGAGATATAGGGCGCTCCATTATTAATATAGCTTATATAGTAAAAAACGGTACTTTATAAGGCCCCTTTTACGGCCCTCAGAGGTCAGATCGCGAAATGGAAAAAGTTATTTCTTGGCAGGCCAAGACCTACAAAATGATATATACATCATGGGTCTAGGACTTATGGTTGTTGAGATCTAGGGTGATGACGGACAGACAGACAGACAGACAGACAGACAGACAAAACGGGGACAATAGAGCATTTTTTTTCGAAAATGCTCTAAAAAAATTAGTGTCCAATCATTGTCGTGGGTTTATTTTCCTCTGAAAGAAAATGGATATTCTAGCAATATTATTTCCACGGAATAAAACCAATCAGTGGGTAGAGAAATACTTCGATGATAACATTCAGTATAAATGTGTATGGTGTGGTAAAAAAAAAAAAAGTAAAGTTCCTTATAGCTCTTAAGTCTAAGAGCTGATCGGGGCAGATGAAGTGTAGAATTCACCTGTTTCATTACCCTCGGCATATAAAGGGGTTGTGTGGTTGGAACAACGCCGCCTTTGGTTCCGCAACTTAATGTCAGGTACCTATTTAAAGCTGGTTGGACTTGGGGGATTTACAGTAGGATCTTCAAAAATCCTAAGGTTCTTGCTAAGGTTTGAACCCAGAACTCTCCAGTCGACAGTCGAGTGCTCTATAAAGGTATGGTGATCTAAGGGCCATTATTTATCTTATAGTGAACTTCGTTAATCCGGCAATGTTTCCAACCAAAATCACTTCGCAGTTACAATAAATAAAAAACATGCCTGTCAAAACAAACAATACTTTGAGCTTACCAAAAGTTAATCAAGTCCGTTTGCCACTGTTACAGAAAAGTCATTTGATGGTAGTTACCATTTTGCAAATTAAAAGCAAGTTAGTAATAATTTAAAAAAAAATAATCGAAACACTGCTTTAGAGAGGTGTCGGGAAATTTTTCATCATACGATTGAAAGAATCGCTGCATATAAAGTTATCAAGTTCCGTTGTTTGCTGATAGTGACCAAAAAAAATATATACCCCCTCCCTCTATATGCCCAGTAATACTGAGCGAGGCGGTGAACATTAGCAATGATGGATCAAAATAAAGTTCACACTAAAGTAAAACGTCGCAACCCAGCAAAAAGTCAGCCTAGGCACAGATGCATGCATAGTGGCGCCAGGTGGATGAATTTTTCACTCAATGAATTCCCAATAAGAATTAAAAGAAAGAAAATATAAAAATTAACTGTATTTAAATAGGCCCTATTCTCGCTATTGTAATTCTAAACACATTTGGCGACCCCATTTTAAATCAGCTCGCGACCCTGTGGTGAGTCGCTACCCACACTTTAAGAATAACTGGTCTAAAAAACAAAAACAACAAAGAATTAAATTATTAAAATAGCTCGTGAGAATTATTTTCAAAATGTTTGACACCTTCTTGTGAATCTCCCAAACAGGTATTGTAGGGGACTGGAAGACTGAGTTAAGCAAGGAACAAGATGATCAACTTGATGCTCACATAGCAGCAGAGATGGAAAAGGGACTTGAATTTGATTTTATTTATGAATAATTTATTAAATGGATTAAATTTTTAAAAAATGCCCATTGGGTTGTTTCGTTTCTCCTCATTTTTTTATAATGATAATTTTTTATTGTATTTATTTGATTCATATAATGTATATTTAAAGTAAATGTTTTGAATGAGAATGTGTGGGACCATTTTAAATCTTGAAACTATTACGTAATGTAACCAGTGCTCGATTTAAGGAAAAACCAGTGCGGGGATGAATAAAAATTTCTACAGAGCCGGGGATAAATGTCTATGATTTCATCCCCGGCTGGGATATATTAGCTAAACCAGAGCCGGGGATGACAGGTCTCAGTGCCGGGGATATCCCCGGCATCCCCGGTGGTAAATCGAGCCCTGAATGTAACCAGTGCTGAACCTAGGGATTTTGGGGCCCGGGGGTGGGGGGAAGGGCTTGGCCTCTTTGAAGTCCCCAGCATTTTTGACATTCGACACCATGACATGAGATAATGTACTTAATATTTAATTAATTATAATTATAAATATAACCTTAATATTTAATTAATTATAATTATAAATATAACCTTAATATTTAATTAATTATAATTATAAATCATCATCATTGCCCTTCACCCATGGCAGGGTATAGGCCACCAACAACAGTTCTCCAGAGTCCTCTGTCCTTTGCTATCTTCTCCAGCTGGTTCCAGTTGTGTCCCATCTTGATGGTGTCCGCTTCCAGGTTTCGACGCCAGGTTTTTCTTGGGCGACCTCTCTTCCGTTTACCTTGGGGGTTCCACCTCAGTGCCTGCCTTGTGATACTGGCTGCTGGTTTGCGTAAGGTGTGTCCTATCCAGCCCCATCGCCTCTTTCTGGTCTCTTCTTCAGCTGAGAGTTGGCAGGTCTTTTCCAAAAGGCTGACATTGCTGATGGTGTCTGGCCAGCGAATTTGGAGGATTCTTCTGAGGCAGCTGTTTGTAAATGTTTGGACTTTCCTTAGTGTAGTCTTAGACATCTTCCACGTTTCTGCTCCATACAGCAGGACTGATTTCACATTGGTGTTATAGAGTCTAATCTTGATGTCTAAGGACAACTCTCTGGAGGACCAGACATTCTTTAGCTGCATGAAGGCGGCTCGGGCTTTACCAATTCTCGATTTGACATCTGCCTCTGTGCCACCCTGCTGATCTATAATACTCCCCAAGTAAACGAAGGACTGCACCTCTTCCAGCTGTCTTCCTTCTAGGGTGACGGGATTTGTGCTGGTGGAGTTTATTTTTAAGATCTTGGTTTTGTCTTGGTTTATATTGAGGCCAATGTCGAGCGCTGCGGCTGAGACTTTATCTGTCTTCTCCTGCATCTGTTGGTGGCTGTGGGAAAAGAGCGCAAGATCGTCTGCGAAGTCTAGGTCGTCAAGCTGGCTCAATAATGTCCACTGGATTCCATTTCTTCGTTCTCTGGTGGATTTTTTCATGATCCAGTCAATTGCAAGAAGGAAAAGGAATGGTGACAACAAGCATCCTTGTCTGACTCCAGTTCGCACCTGGAAGCTTTTTGTGAGCTGTCCTCCGTGGATTACTCTGCATGACATACCCCTGTACGAATTCTTTATGATGTTAACTATCTTTGGTGGGATTCCGTAGTGTTGAAGGAGCTTCGATAGGGTCTCTCTATCTATACTGTCAAACGCCTTTTCAAAGTCCACAAAGTTGACATACAATGGTGAGTTCCACTCTAGGGACTGCTCTACTATAATGCGAAGTGTTGCAATCTGATCTGTGTACGATCTGTTTTTTCGAAAGCCTGCCTGCTCATCTCGCAGCTGTGGGTCTACTATATCTTTCATTCTCTCCAATAGAATCCTGTTAAAAACCTTGCCTGGTACAGATAGTAATGTGATACCCCTATAGTTGCTGCAGTTGCTGAGGTCACCTTTTTTTGGAAGCTTGACAAGGTAACCTTCCTTCCAGTCTGCTGGTATGTCTTCTTCATCCCAGATCCTCCCAAAGAGAGGGTATAGCATCTCTACTGATGTATTCAAATCTGCCTTTAGTGCTTCTGCTGGAATGTCATCTGGTCCAGTTGATTTTCCATTTTTCATCAGGGTGATGGCTTCCCTGATCTCTTCTCTTGTGGGCTTTTCACAGCAGATCGGGAGATCCACTTTGGCTGGCTCAATGTCTGGGGGGTTCAGAGGTGCTGGTCTATTAAGGAGTTCTTCAAAGTGTTCAGCCCATCTGTTTAACTGTTGATCTAAGCTGTTTATATTTTTTCCCTGCTTGTCTTTGACAGGTCTTTCTGGCTTGTTCATCTTCCCTGAGAGTCTCTTGGTTATGTTGTATAGCATTTTTATGTCCCCGCTATATGCTGCCTGTTCTGCCTCCGCTGCCAACCCCTTCACATAGTTTTTCTTGTCGTTCCGAATACTCCTCTTCACTACCCTGTGTGCTTCTGCATATTCTTCTTGAGCCTTACCCTTTGTTGCCCTGGTTTTACTGTTATTGACCGCTGCCTTCTTTTTCTTCCTGTCTTCTATCTTGTTCAGAGTTTCTATTGTGATCCACTCCTTCTGGTGATGCTTCTTTGGACCCACTGTCTCTTGGCATGACGATCTTAAGGTTTCTTTCACTTTCTGCCACATATTGAGTACACTATTTTCTTCTTCCACCAATTCTTGAAGCACTTCATATTTATTCTTCAGCACTAAGTTGAACTGCTCTTTAGTTTTAGGGTCTTTCAGCAGGCTAATGTTGTATTTGACTCTTTTGTCTGATATGCTGTTGAGAATTCTCTTTAATTTCAGCTTCACTCTTGCTACCACCAGGTGGTGGTCTGATGCTACGTCTGCCCCTCTTTTCACTCTTACATCTTGTAATGACCTTCTAAATTTTTTGTTGATGCAGATATGATCGATCTGGTTCTCAGTTGTGTTGTCTGGAGATATCCATGTACTCTTGTGTATCCTTTTATGAGGAAAGATGCTACCTCCGATGACCATATTGTTTAGTGCGCAAAAGTCAGCAAATCTCTCTCCATTTTCATTCATCACTCCAAGAGCATGAGTGCCCATGACTTGTTCATATCCAGCGTTGTCGGTCCCTATCTTGGCATTGAGGTCTCCCATGAGGATAGTGAGATCCTTGTTTGGGAAATTCTCCAGAATCTTTTGGAGTCTGCTGTAGAACTGATCTTTTTCCTCTTCGTCGCCGCCGTTTGTTGGCGCATAACACTGAATTATATTCGTTTTGATCTTTTTCTTCTTTGTACGGAAGGAAGCAGTTATGATCCTGTGGCCATGTGCTTCCCACCCAATCAGTGACCCCTGTGCCTGTTTGGACAGCATAAGTCCCACTCCCTGTGAGTGGGGTGCGTCATCCTCTTCATGTCCAGAGTACAGCAACAGCTCTCCTGATGTAAGTCGTCTCTGTCCAGCTTGTGTCCACCTTGTCTCGCTGATGCCTAAGATGATCAGGTTGTTTTTCCTCATCTCTGATGCTACCTGTGCCATCTTTCCTGCCTCAAACATGGTCCTGACATTCCATGTACCGATGGTGATTATCCTGGTTGTCAGAAGGGTAGTGGGCTTTGTGGCTTCCTTTCGGCTTTCATCACAACTAAGCTTCATAGGTCTTCGTGCTGAAGAACCTTCTTCTCCCAGGACAAAATTTTCTGATTTTTCTGTTGTTCGTGTTTTTGTAGCAAAGGGTGTTTTTACAGGATGGGGTTGCTAGCCCCACGCCCAACCCTCGTTTTTATCTATTTCACGCCCCTACTGGCGGGCAGATCATTTACTCATTCTCCAACCTTTTTCATTGGCCAGTCTCTGACTACGTCAGAATTTACCAGTGTCCTTGTGTTTCCACAATCTTACTCCACAACCATCTGCCGCTACTTGCGACTTGTTAGAAGTGGCACCATTGTAGCTCGGTGTAACCTGGCATGATTGTCTCATTGGGAGACGCCAACAACTCTTCGTCAGCCGTCACTTTTTGATGTCAGCAAACTTTCACAGCGCGGGCAATTTCATCCTCCACACTGTCAACTAGACTTTTAACCTATCACTGCCTGAGCCGCCATATTATTAAAGCTAACACTTCACAACACTTGAGAACTGTAAATAGTCCACATTGATCGGGATCTTGTATGATGACAAATACTGAGACTTCAGTTGCCATATCATGTCATATATTTATCCTGTGAATGGTACTGACTCCCAACTGAACAATAATAAGGTAAAAAGTTTCAAAAAAGAGTCAGATCAGTAGTCATCCATTTTCAAGCATGAAAAAATAAAACAAATTAATTCAAAGTTATTTACAAGTGACAAATTCATCAAGGTAAATGAAAATACAGACACACGTTTCAGAAACTATGAGAAAAAGTGATTATGTGATCAAAGTCATATTGTCGATGAAAAATAATCTGATAGGAAGCAGATGACCACGCAATTTATTTTCACATTCCTTATGCAGCTATTAAATAGTTTTCGTTTTAGCTCTATTTAAAAGGTTAAAGAAAAACCCAAATCATTTGATCCATTCATGCTGTCATAAAATAATTTACATTTGACTTGGTGACACTCAGGTGAAAAATTGTAAATAGCCCAAAAAACAAAAAGAGAGATTGATGATTTCATTCACAACAAGACAACGCAAAAGACTTCCGACAGCCAACATTAAATTTTTCTTCAATAATGTGAAGGGTTGGTATTAGCATTACATTCAGACTTTAATAGAAACCATGCCTTAATTTGAACACGTTTGAAAAATCCCACGAACTTTTTGATACTTTCTGGCAACTGCATTATGAAAACATGTTTGCGAAGTCTGACCACCAGCACTACACAGAGCCAAGTATTTCATATCTCTGATTGTCATCACCAAAATCACGGATCCAAATAGGATCAGAAAAGTGCCCAAAATCAGGCAGTCCACTAAGTATGCGAAATTTTAGTCAAAGTGAAGTAAATGGAAAGTTGTTATTGGATAAAATGTTACTTCTATTTCGCTATGTGAGGCGATAACAAGATGCATTGGGAGTTTATCACTTACACAGACACAAATGTTATAATATAGACATCCACAAACAGAATGTAATATCAATACATTTCAGTCAGTGTCTAGCCCACAAAGTGTATCATCAACAAGACTGTTGTATCAGTGTCTTTCAAGATCGTATATCATCATCAACAAGACTAGTTATCAATGTCTAGTCACAGAGTGTAACATCAATACATCAGTTGTATCAGTAACCTTTTCTTTCAAGACTGTATAACATCAAATAGCATCGTTGTATCAATGTCTGTCAAGACAGAGTGTAACACAACACATCGTTGTATCAGTAACGACATGTTGTAACATCAACAAGACGTTAAATAGTGTCTAGTCAAGACATGTTGTAACATCAACAAGACTGTAGTATCAATGTCTAGTCAAGACATGTTGTAACATCAACAGCATCAGCTTGTATCAGTCATCAAGACATTGTAACATCAACAGCGTCTAGTCAAGACATACAAAATCAACCAACAAGACTGCTGTATCAGTGTCTGTCAAGACATGTTGCAACATCAAGACCGTTGTATCAGCGTCTAGTCACATGTTAAAACATCAACAAGACTGTTGTATCAGTGTCAAGACAGAGTGTAACATCGTCAAGACTGTTGTATCAGTGTCTGTATCAGTGTCTAGTCAAGACGCCGTATCAGTGTCTTTATCGCTCGTTGCAGTCAGTGTAAACTCGCGTAACATTTAAGACATCGTCTCACTTACATTCGCATGACAGAAATAGACGACATCAAATTCTAAAATTAACTTTAAAACAAAACAAATGAAGTTGTATTTCTCCCATACTTTGAATTACCAAAACATCCACTAACTTCAAACACGGCATATTGTGATTAGATCCACCAACTTCAAACATAAGCATATCAGAATAGATCCACCAACTCAACAAGGTTAATCAACTTCTCACAGCATATAAGAAATAGATTCACCACAACTTCATCAGAATTTAGATTCGTCAACTCAAACAAGGCATATAAAATAGAATTCACCAACTCAGCACGGCATATCAGAACACGGCATAATAGAATAGACTACTCAAATAAAGAAAACCAGTGAGTATCACTTACTCCTACACAGTATATGTGTTACTTGGTAAGTGGCTGTTGCCAATTATCATTTGTTACAACCTTCCATTCAACGACCATCTTCCAGAATAAGCCGTAATAAAATCCCGTGTGCTTACAGATCGTTATGTCTAAAAAGTGCAACACACTACCTAAATTAACGGACGGACATGATAGAGGGTCGTATTGTTTCAGAGGTGGATGTACAAGCAAGTTTGACATTTATATAAAACTACAAATGCGCATACCTACGGGATTAACAGTTGGTCTGGCCTTGACCTCTAGGTCAGGACTGAACCTAATACCTTCAATTACACACAGCATCTCGGCGGAGGAGGTATTGCGGCATAGGACAGTTTCACCTATAGAACATGACTCAATAACACAGGTCTTGTGTTTCAGCCACTAAAGGTAGTATGTAGTGTCTTCGTTAAAAAAGATCACTCATTCATTTCTATTCGATGGAATGAATCATTTAGATACAAGTTTGTTTTAAACTACGAAACTAGAAATTTTCCATAATGAACAGAGGCAAATACTCACTGCAAGGCGCTAGTCAGTGGCGGTAATTGACCACTATTTGATACAGTTGACTCGAAGTATGTGGTATTATCACGAGCATGTCACAATATGACTATACGAGGTACGTTTTCTATTAATAAATACTGAACAAATACATACACACGAAAGTAATTTCATACACAAACTAGCTAAAGAAGGGTGCGTCACGGATATCAAGTACTTCATACAACAAACTAGCTAATGAAAGGTAAGTCACGGAGATCCAAGTACTTCATACAACAAACTAGTTATAATGTCTGGGAAAAGTTATGCCATGTTAACATCGGCTCTAACCATTTGAACTCAAGTTTTATTACATATGATTAACTATGCACGTGAAAACTCATCAATAAATAAAATAGTGGTAAAGAAATGAAGAACTCAACAAATAGCTACGTACATTGCATTACATTTCACTGAACACTGTTCTACATACAATCAGTCGACATAGCATACGAACATAAAAATGAAAATGCACATCTTTTGAATTTATTTTGAACTTTCTTCAGAGAGAACTTCAGTTTAATATCACAAAATCATATTAACAAATGTCACAATGTAAAGTCATCAACTTAGGAAGTGGTCTGAGAAAGTCGACAGTTGTTGACATGGGGAGCGGTATTAACGTCAACAATGTCATTAATTTGTATTTAAATATTCAGAGAATTTGGTCGCAAATTCATTTTGAACTAAAGGAAATTTTCATTTTAAATTTGATTTTCCAATCAATGAAATAGTATGGCTTTATATTTGAATCTCGCAGCAATTATTTTTGCCTCAAAATAAGGCTATTTTCTTACCCCTCTTCTCCCTCTTCTCCCTCCTTCGGGTCTCCTCCGTCTCCTCCCCATCCTCCTTCTCCCCGTCCATCCTCCTCCCTCCCTATTTTTATCTCCTTCTCTCCACTCTCCCATATTCCTTCCTCCCTCTCTCCTTCCTCCCTCCTCCTCACCCTGCCCCCCTCGCCTTTTTATCTCTTCTCCCCTCTTTCCTCTCCCTTCCCTCCTGCCACTCATCCCCCCCTCCTTTTCCCACTCAAACCATCCCTCCTTCTCCTCCCCACCCGGCCCCTCCTCCCACCCCTCCCTCCTCCCATATACTACTATTGCCTTCACACTTCAAAAAACCTCTCTCATTCCTACCTTCAAACTGCCAAATCAACATCAACAACTTGCACACAGCGTACTTCGGTCATAATTCACTGACTGAAAATGACGTCACAGATATTCTTATGCCGTTTTAATATAGTAAAATACTCAAAATAAAAAAATAATTACTAATTAAACTAATTCATCGAGATGAATGAAAACCCGTCCTATTCCCATGCTCATGTGTGGCGTGTAACAAACTCACATTATTATCTGGATCTTGAGTTGAACAGGTTATATTTAGAGACAGAGCAGATAATTGAATGCGTGTCTTTTATAAGTATAGAGATTTTGTATATACAGCGTACTAGTGTATCTAATTTCTTTTGAATTGCTTTTAGCCATTACAACAAGAAAAATTTAACAAAACGCCATCGCATAGTCTCGTATTCTGTCAGATATTTATGCAGACAGAGCGCTTATTACCAATCTAAAAAGTCGGTCAATATATTTTAAGATGCATCAAGACAGTTATTGTGGATTTGTTTGATAATTTGTGGCATCATGTTGACGTAACAATGGACAAGCCCAATATAGTAAGACAGCAAATATAGTCCATATCATGTACACTTGTACATTTAACAAATGAGATTAATACATATACAAAGCATACAAATATGTCAATAATCACTTAATATTCAAACATTATGTACAGAAAAACACTGAATTAAATGTAATCAAATATTGTAACTTTGAAGAGATATAATAGAACATTTCTTAGCACAAAGCTGCATACAGCTACAAATTATTAAATATTACTTCCCAGAATCAAGTTTTTAAATCCATAAATACAATAGTAGTATCCCTATATGTACACTCAACAGAAAAAATGCGTATATTATTGGACAATCGTGTGACTTATAGATGCAATATAATTAAGTTTTATCTATTTCCTTATTTCCAATAATAAATAAAAATAAATGTTTACGAAAATGATGTAATATTCAAACATTTAATTTTAAAATATCGCAACACAAGAAACATGCATGTAAAATGATATTATGAAATGCACATTATGCGCTGCTTTTTTATATCATTAAAAGACTAACAGTGTACACCATCACCAAATTATATAAGTGAATTATTTTATTAATTTTAATAATTTAAATAGTTGTTATTTATTATATTTTAAACCAAATATTATTATTGAAATTAATTCAATAATAATAGTATTTAAAACTAAGAGATTTTTAACAATTACTTTCTTATTATCACTGTTTTGAAACACTCATTTTGTAGTTAACGATTTTATTTTAGATAAACTAAACTTTTTGCCAGATTGATTAATACAACGTGCCCAAATAGTCAGTGAGTTAAAATATTAAAAACCACAGAAATTCAGATATTTCCACAACTCTTGTCCATTGGTGTACTGCAGAAGTAAAGAAATGCTGAAGCCTAATGTATGGAAGTGTTGAACTAATGTGCAGTATTTCATTTGATCAACTAGTACAGATTAACACTGTTTTGCTAATGATTAAACAGTCGCTTCAACAATTAATTTTAGAAATTTTCAGAAGAGATGAGGCGAGAAATGTGATGAGTAACCCAGTGAATTATCTCTTCTTACAATGGCTTCAGCCGAGTTCCTAAACAATGTCATATTGACAGAAATTCTGGAACATGATAACACTCACCCTAGCTTTACAGCGTAAGGTGTTTTTTTAAATATTTTTCTTGTGTTCCAACGTATTCAAAGAAAGAAAATGATTTAAAAATTGTGAAGATGGTTTTAAAATTTATGAAATAATACTTTTTGGAAAGCGTCTGGTATCTATAAATTATTTTTTTTTTGACCCAAAAAGTTGTGAATCATATAATATCCATATTTGCTAATGTATTAATTTTTGTAAGCAACACATTGCTGGAATTTGTTAAATAATTTAGCTCATGCAATGAAAATGTTATCTACCATCCACCACTACAGAATCATTGTGAATGGCTGCAACCAAATTTACTAAAAGACCAAAGGTTTTAAGTAAACTTATATTTTAAATTCCGGAAAATAATTTTCTGCATTTATTCTTTAATTGATTTGATCTATGTGGTTTCATCTCGCTTTTTGTGCTGTCATATCAGTAATTATTTTACAATACCATGATATAAAATTATAGTAAATTCCTCTAACTTACAAATGTTACATCAATGATGAATTTGTGGCCACCTGTCTACTGCTAAATATTAGTAGTCTCATAAAATCATGTAAGTTAAATATCTGAGACCTTTTTAAGCTAATGTTTGCTAAATAATTTTGTAGAATACTATGAACAACAAAATGGGAAGATTTCTGAAATAGTGTAGGGAGAACTTGTAGAAGCATTATCTTTTAGAAGCCATGAGTTAAGAGACATTCTATCGCAGCATACAGCGCGATTTTCAATAGTGGGCAAGTCAATGAAATTGTATTCATCAAAAAGATATAAACATATTGATTGGCTAGCTTTGTGTACAGGCTAAGCCAATGTTTCGTACAGACAATGCAATAGCTAGTATTTGCTACATACTACACGTCCTTGTGTAGTGAGCTTTGAGGTCATAATCTTGGCACATTTGGCTTGCTTGAGTCAAAACCAACATCCCAAAGTGTGACACGCGTATTGCTGATAATAGTCTGGCTTGCAATGCTTTTTTATAACATACTATTGGTGAAATGTTTCATAGCTAATAAATGTCGTCATGTTTAGAGAGCCGGTATTTTACCAAGGTGACACATACCTGGGAAAAAAGATACGATAGTTGAATTAAGCTAGCTTAGCGCTCTGTATTTTCGCAGATAAATACAGATAGTTATCTACTGTATGGTATCGTTGGTAGGCAATCGACATATTTTTGATTAATGTTACACAAGTCCTTCTAGGTTGAACATTGTATTTACAGAATATAGGTCAAACATTGTATTTTCAAGAATATGGATCATTGGTTCAGGATGAGTTAATTCATTAGTTTAATCACTAAATTCAAAGGTTCAGGCTTTGACTGAAATGTAGTCAGAATCCCCAATGTGACGACAAAAGATAAAGAGATATTTTGATAGTATAGAGACTGGAAGAGTATAGGAGAAGGACATGTATAGTTTCACGTTACTTATATTTTGAAATTACAGGGGGATCGTCACATGTTTTGTTATTGAATTTGGCAACGATGACAGATGTCTTGCAGCAAAGATATCAGATAAAGTCATCATAATTAGAGAGTATATATTACTTAATATCTACAATAACACACAATGTATAACTAATCATACGAATAGTTATGAGATCTAGTAGCATTGTTTCGAGGAGGGAAAATCAGAACTCCATGATGATCAAAGCAAAGCGCCAAAAAGACGACAACAAAAAGAAAATGTGTAAAGTATATAATCCAGAATATATAATTCGTTCGGGACGAGCTGACCAATTCTTGTGGTGTATTTTTGCAAACGGAACGTAACATTTTAGTTTTCTTCTACATGTAGTTAAAATTACTTTCATCAGTTAAATTTCAATCAACGCTTTTTCTTTGTTTGAAAACAGGCCGACAGAACACAGCTCATGTGTTACACACGAGTAGTACACGCCGCAGCGCTATTCAAGCGTGTTTATGAAGCGAGACAAGCTGTTTTTCATTTTTTTGAAAATCAGCATATGGCATTACAGGACGAGAGCACATAATGGCCAGCTCAGACTAGCTTATCTTAAAGTTTGTTTAAGTAGAATGTATATGCAGTCTTAATAAAATATTATATTAGGCCCGGGTACAAAAAGTTGAGCCAGCTTTTTGGGGGTCTCGCCACCGGTCTCGCTCTTTCAAGCGTGGGGTCCGCATGTAAAAAAGGCCGAAACCCTGTACTCATGGGGCCTCGCATAGTAAATATCTGAAGGCGGGGATGAAAGAAGGGAACCATCAAAAATGTCCCATAATGGCCCCACTTAAAAAACAATAAATAAATGGGTAGACCAAAAGAAACGAACACCGAGTAAATATACGACTAGAAAATAGTGAAATTTATCCCATTTGATAACACAAGAAATTTTAAATACATTTAAAATAGTGCTTTGTAAGGATACACACAAATTTCAAATTAAAAAGAGAAATTTATTAAAATATGAAGAAAATGTTAATTGCAACACTTTTTTAATTTTTATCTTTGTTACTGATGTGTTTTTAGTGAGCATTTTCCAGTTTTTTTTTCGTCATTCGATGACTTTTATCGCTGCCAATTTTCATTTTATGTTATTTTTTAAATCTTTAATTTTGTAAAGGAATTGTGCTTGACCACGCAGTATTAAATGATGCTGTGAACAGTGTCATAAGAAAGAGTTAACATTTACTCATTGAATGGCAAAAAAAATACCAGCAGCAAGATAAAATTATTGCCAACCAGATTGACCATGGGTGTGGCAGATTTATTTAGTTTCAACAATCTTGCTTGACAGAGTACATGGAAAACTGAATAGTTATATTAAGTTAATATTTACTTGGGTTGAGGGAGTTCATCATAAAACGCCATATTATCAATGCATTTGAAGTGAATCAATCTTATGCAAAGCAACACTAAATACACATAATATTGTAAAAATCAGAATTTCACCATCAAACATTTCATTTTTTCACAGATTGCAGAAACAATGAAAAAAGATAAATGGGAAAATAACCACCATCTTTAAACTTGACAGATCTTGGTGTTGGGGCAGATCCTGATGTCAAATATGTAATGTCATCTGCTGGGCCATTTGTAATAAAATTTATTTAAACTATATTATGAGATAATGTATAAATGAATATTTTCATTTTATGGACCAACTGAAACACTTAAAGCTCCAAAATATAGTGGGTATGAAAGAAGGTTATTAGGTGTCCCATTATGTTTTTTAATATTATAGCCCAAAACATAAAATCTCTAAGGAACTTTTAAAAACAACAGTATTATCGATGCAGTAAAATTCTACACAGGAATCTAAAAATTCCTTTTGCATGTGGGCAAAGACTAGTTTTAATGAGGTGGTTCACTCAAATCCAATATCCATTATCATTATAAACCTAAATGAAATCTGACAATTATGCTTTTAAATGTTTTATTAAGAGTCAGCAAGTGTTAGCACGCTATAATCTATTAGTCAGAGTATTATTTATGGACTTTTAAAATTATTGCAGACATTATAAGTGTTTTCAAGCCGCATTATATTATGTACATTTATGTAAATAAATCATGATAACAACACTGATTGGTTATCTAAGGAGTGAGTAACAAGTGAAAAGGCAGACTTGACATCTCCATGTTTATAGTAAAAACTTCACAACTAAGCATCTTTCAAATAATGATTACAAATCATCAAAAATATCAGATTTCTCCAAAACGTGCGCGCACATGCGATCTTAAAACTGCAGATTGCCGAGATTATATCGCTTTTAAAGTTATATTAACACAACAAAGAAACACAAACATTTTGTATCATACGTTTAAAAATTTTTTTAGTAAGGGAAGAGCAATCTTTCGTCAAACAAAATTATGTCTTCTTTCATTTTTGTGATGAAAGAAATACAATTTTTATCGATTGATGGGTCGAAAAATATATTTTCTCTAGTTTAAGGCGACAAAATAAATAAATATTCATATTTTTTATCTAGATAAAAGAAAATGATGTTTTTAGTCATAAAAAAGACACGCTTAATGCATTTCATGGTATCACACGCCTGGCATTTCCGAAATAGTGATTTACAAACGTATTTCAAACATTTTTTGACGCTTCATTAGGTACTGTGGCAATTTAATATAACGATTGATAAATGACAAGGGATTTTTAGTTTTTATCATGTGATAATGAAAAACACGAAAATAAAGCAACAAGATAGGAAAGCATTTCACAAGAAATTAAACGCAATTAATTAGAAGATTAGATACAGAACGTCATTCTCAAATTGGAGCTGTTAGCAACTTAAATATAAGGACTATCAAATAAAGAAAAAGGTCACCGACAACTGCAATCTACGACAAATTCTGCAACTAGAATTAACACATTCTAGAAATAATACAATAGAGGAAATGGAAAACAACTTTCGGACGACGAAATGAATGCAATATGCCATAAAATCAATCTATTATATCGGAAAGAAGAAGAATTTTTTAATACATTCAGGGTTATAAAGTGACAAGTGAAACTTTCGCCGTATGAGGATGGCTTAATAGATAAACAAAATAATCTTCATAACATACGATTAATTAATAAATTTTTGTTTTATTGTAGTAAAAGCATAATTAATAAATTTAACGTAAAATACCTGACCAATTTTTCAACCAATCTCTTCCTAACCCTTATTATTTACATGATGGTGATAAACGTTTAACGCTATTTCATTTTACGCTTTCCTATTTTAACGTTGTTATGTGAATTAACATAAAAATGAGCAAAATACACATTTTGTAATGGCTTTCTTATTGCTACGGTGCCAGGACAAAGATATTTTATAATATAAAAAATGCCTAAACAATAAAGTTAGGGTATTTATGCACCAGTCATTAATCTGTTTTTGAGAAGGACAATGTTCCACATTTTCTTAAACTTGCAACCCTTTCAGTTGCTAAAGTTACAATTTTTAAATAGTTGTTCATTTAATATCTACATGTCACATATTATATCAATATCTACATTAAGTCAACTACGTCACATTATATTTGACACTATATACATATACAATATCTATAGTCATTATTAAGTCAATATCTTATGTCACATATTATGTCAATATCTACATGTCACATCGTCGACTAGATCACATTATATCAATATCTTACATGTCACATATCAAGTCATTACATCTATTAGTCATTAAGTCAATTATATTAAGTCAATATCTACATATTATCACATGCTAGTTACCTATACAGTCATGCATTAAGTCAATATCTGTGTCACATATATCACATCTACATGTCACATTATATCAATATCTACATGTCACAAGGTCAAAGTCACACCTATAGCGTTATCAATGTTTACATGCCAGCTTAGTTTTAAAACACAACTATTTTTTAATTTCTTAAATCTTTATTTTTGTGTATTCTGAACATTGCTACCTCGGAGAACTGCCGCTAGCTAGTGCATAGGGAGAAGTATACAAAAGCAGTCAGCTGGGAGTTATGATGTATAATACTTTAAAAAGAACTGTTGCTATGCGGGGGAATGAAGCCATAATGTTTGTTAATGAAGGCAACAATTGATTGCTTCTGATAATCATCACGACGATGTTGCAGATGTTTTTCACACATAAGATCCAACTTCGTTAAAATTTAGACACAGGAAGGGAATGTTTATCTTTATAAATGCTTTATTATTATACTTATTTTAAAGCTGGCATTAAAACAAACAAGATACATCCGGGAATATCAGCCGCGCTGAAAAATTCACAATCTTACACAAATCCGCACCGGGGAATTTAATAAACCTGCATAGTTTTGTAAAGAATTAAAAATAGAATAAGAGAATATAATTTTTCTATTAGTGACGCGCCGACTCATTTTTAAAAAAAAAATCGACATTAAGGTTATCATATCTTCTTTTTGTTGCACTAGAAGTTTACTTTAAAACAGCATAACTTAGATATGCACAGACAATAACTAATCAAATTTCAAAAACTATGATGCCAATAGTGCGAAACACAAACTTTATGTTTGGACGAAAAACTGCCAAAGCAGTAAAACCTTACAGAATATTTTTCAAACTTGGTACCTCTGATATTGACTTCCTCGATTCTGTGGGTTACTGGAAATGGAGGTCCTAAATAGTGTTTAAATATACAAATTTTTGTATGTTTAACAATAATATTTCATTTTGAAATAAGTTTTTTTGCATAAAAAAATAGTTACTCTAAATGGCATCAAGTTATTTTATTTATCCATTATATTAGATTCAGACCATTTTCGAAATTAAAAGTAATTGTAAACTTTTTCCAGTTTCCTTATTATTCAAGTTCTCAAATTATAACAACAGATTTGGATTTCGCACTATTGGCATCATAGATTTGAAATTTGATTAGTTATTGTCTGTGCATATCTAAGTTATGCTGTTTTAAAGTAAACTTCTAGTACAAAGAAGATATAGTAACCTTTGTCTACTTTTTTAAAAATGAATTCAAGCACAGTCGCTAATAGAAATTATATTCTTATTCTATTTTTAATTTTTACAAAACTATGCAGGTTTAAATTAAATTCTGCAGTTTTGAGTATCAGTAAAATAGATAAAGATAATTTTTTCAGCCACTTTGACCTGACATGACCCGACGTCTTATCTTGTTTGTTTTTAATGCCAGCTTTTAAAATCTAAAGCATCTAAATAATAATAAAGCATTTACTAAAAGATATTTTAAAAATTTATCTTTCCCTTCCACATTGATCTAAATTTTTTTAACGAAGTTAGTTACAATCTTATGTGTTGAAAAAACATCTGGCACATCGCCATTGACACCATTGTTGATTATCAGAAGCAATCAATTGTTGCTCTCTTTTCATTAACAAACATTGTAATCTATATTTCATTCCCCCACCTCAGATATAGCTTAACAGTTCTTTTTTAAAATTATTATACATAATCATAACTCCCAGCTGACTATACTTTGTATAAAGTTTCTCCTAGTTAATGTGTATTGCACTAGCCTAACTTTGTAAGGTTCTCAGGCCTTTAATGTTCAGAATACACAAAGGATTTAAGAAATTAAAAAATAGTTGTGTTTTAAAACTACTTTAATAAAATACTTTAAATATTTGGGCACATGTAGACATTGACTTAATATGTGACTTGTAGATATTGACTTGATATGTGTATTGTAGATATTGATATAATGTGACATGTAGTTGACTTGATATGTGACTTGTAGATATTGACTTAACATGTGACTTGGTAGATATTGACTTAACATGTGATATGTAGATATTGACTTAATATGTGACATGTAGATATTGACTTAATATGTGACTTGTAGATATTGACTTGATATGTGACATGTAGATATTGATATAATGTGACATGTAGTTGACTTGGATATGTGACATGTAGATATTGACATAATATGTGACATGTAGATATTGACTTAATATGTGACTAGTATATTGACTTAACATGTGACATGTAGATATTGATATAATGTGACATGTAGTTGACTTGATATGTGACATGTAGATATTGATATAATATGTGACATGTGGTGATATTAAATGAACAACTATTTAAAGAATGTGTCTTGCATCTTTAGCAACTGAAAAGTTGCAAGTTTGACGATGATAGAAGGTAGAGAGTCAGGTGTGGGCATTACATTGTCTAGCCAGCGACATGGACCAAACCAGGTGTCTTCAGGTAGATTAATGACTGAATGTAACCATACCTAATTTTTAATTGTTTAGGCATTTTTTTTTTATATTATAAAGGCTATCTTTTTGTGTCAACCATAACAATAGAAAAGCCATTACAAAATGTGTATTTTGCTCATTTTAATATTAATTCACATAGCTTAACGTTCTATTAAAATAGGAGCGCGTAAATGAAATAGCGTTAAACGAGGTTATCTCATCATGTAAATAATGGGGTTAGGAGAAGATTGGTTGAAAAATTGGTCAGGTATTTTACCATTAAATTATTAATTATGCTTTTTATAAATAAAACAAAAATTGTTAATTAATCTGTATGTTATGAAGATTATTTCGCTGTTTAAATCTATTAAGCCATCCTCGACTTGCAGCGAAAGTTTCACTTGTGTCACTTTTGCCTCAACCTGAATGTAATTAAAAATTCTTCTTGCTTTTTCCATTATAATAGATAGGTTTTGGTGGCATATTGCATTCATTTCACACAAATCCATATAGAAAGTTGTTTTTCCATTTCCTCTATTGTATTATTTCTAGAATGGATAATTCTAGTTGCAGAATTTGTCGAAGGTGTTATCAGTGACAGTATTTTTCTTTATTCCTAAGAATAGTCCTTATAGTTTGTTGCCAAATTCAATGCAGCTCCAATTTGAGAATGACGTTCACCAGTATCTAATCTTCTAATTAATTGCGTTTTAGTTTCTTAGAAATGCTTCCATCTTGTTGCTTTATTTTCGTGTTTTTCATTATCACCCATGATAAAAACTAAAAATCATAATATTTGTCATTTTATCAATCGTTATATTATATAAATTTATACAGTACTTACAATAACGTCAAAAAATGTTTGAAACGATAAAAATACGTTTGTAAATCACTGAAGGAAAGAAGAAATACAGATAAACTACTTCAATACCGGGCGTGCCATTTCAGGAATCCCACAATTCAAATAATGCATTAAGCGTGTCTTACTTTAATACTAACAACTGATAGATTTTGATTTTTTTATATTTTTAAAAACATCATTTCTTTTGTAGTCTAGATAAAAAAATATGAATATTTATTTTTATTTGTCGTCTTAAACAGGAAAACAAATATTTCGACCCATCAGTCATTAAAAATTATTGCTTTTCTCATCACAAAAATGAAAGAAGACATAAATTTTTTGTTTGACGAAGATTAACTCTTCCTTTACTAAAAAAATTTTTTAAACGTATATTTTAAAAATGTTTGTGTTTCATAATTGAAAAAAATGAATATCTCTTTTAAAGCAATATAATCATTTATGTCAACAATCTGCAGTTAAAGTTAATTGTTTGAAATATATCTCATAGTTTTAAGATCACATGTGCGTCGCATATGTCAGGCTTTTTTAAGTTTTGGAGAAATCTGATATTTTTGATGATTGTAGTCATCATAAATTTGAAGATGCTAATTGTCATTGTTGCGAGTTTTTTACTATAAACATGGAGATGTCAAGTTAGCTTAAAGTCTGCCTTTTTCACTTAGTTACTCACTCCTTAGACACAACTCAATAACCAATCGAACAAGATGTGTTGTTATCATGATTTATTTACATAAATGTACATAATAATGCAACTTGAAACACTTATAATGTCTGCAATAATTCACCAAGTCCATAAATGAGAAATCACTACTCTGACTAACCAAAGATTCTATAACGTGCCTAACTTCGTTCTTCTTTCACTTGCTGACTCTTATTCTCAACTAAACATTTAAAAACATAATTGTCAGATTTCATTTAGGTTTTTTATAATGATAATGGATATTGAGTTTTGAATGTGAACCACCTCAATTAAAATAGTCTTTGCCCACACATGCAAAAGGAAATATTTTTTAGATATTCCTGTGTAGAATTTTACTGCATCATTTTCATTGCATCTCAGAATTTTTTAATAATACTGTTGTTTTTTAAAAGTTCCTTAGAGGATGTGATTTTTATGTTTTAGATAATATTAAAACACTAATGGGACACCCTTTATAATGCCCTTCTTTCATACCCACTATATATTTTTAGGTTTTTAAGTGTTTAATTGGTCCATAAAATAGAAAATATTCATTTATACATTATCCTCATAATATATAGTTTAAATAAAATTTTTATTACATAGATGGCCCAGCAGGTGACAGTACATATTTGACATCAGGATCTGCTACAACACCAAGATCTGTTGTTTAAAGATGGTGAGTTATTTTCCCATTTATCAGCTTTTTTCATTGTTTCTTTACCAATCTGTGAAAAATGAAATGTTTTGATGGTGAAATTTCTGACCTGCAATATTATGTATTTTAGTGTTGCTTTGCATAAGATTTGATTCACTTCAAATTAAAACTCAAGGTATTGATAATATGACGTTTTCTATGATGTGATCACTCCTCAACCTGCTAAATATTAACTTAATATAACTATTCAGTTGTTTTTTTCCATGTAAAATAATACTCACTGTCAAGTAAGATTGTTGAAACTAAATAAGGATCATCTGCCACACCCATTGGTCAATCTGGTTAGCAATAATTTTATCTTGCCTTAATTTCTATTTTTTTTTTTGCCATTCAACTAATTCGTAATTGATGTTAGCTCTTTCTTATGATACTGTTCACAGCATCATTTAATACACGTGGTCTAAATAAAAACACAATTCCTTTTATGCCCCCTCCTTAAAATTAAAGATTTAAAAAATAACCATAACAAAAATGAAAGAATGGCAGCTGATAAAAAGTCATCAGCAAATACTTCATCCTTTCTGTGACATTGCTGTTGAAAACTCTGGAAAATGCTCACTAAAGCATCAGTAGTACCAGCAAAATTAAAAAGGGTGTTGCACAATTCAACATTTTCTTCATATTTTTAATAAATTTCTCTTTTAATTTGAAATTTGTGTGTGTAATCCTATTACAAAGCACTATTTTAAATGTATTTAAAATCTTTCTGTGTTATCTTTTATTTTTAAATGGGATAAAAAAATCTTTCACTATTTTTCTAATCATGCATATTTTACCTCAGTGTTCAAACTCTGGTTTCTTGGTCTACCCATTTAATCTTTATTGTTTTTTTTAAGTACTCTAGAACCATTATGCGGGACATTTTTGATAGTGCCCTTCTTTTCATCCCCACCATAGCAGATATTGCAAGGTCATGCAGGCCCCATAGTACAGAGGTTTCAACCTTTACTATGCGGACCCCCACACATACCAAGTTCTGGTGGCTTTGACCCCCAGAGCCCAAGGCGCCCTGGCCTCAACTTTTGTACCCCAGGTTGGGCCCTAATATGTCTTATTAAGTTTGCATATGCATTCTACTTAAATTCTGCTAAACGGTAAGCCTTGCAAGATAAGCTAGTCTGGCAACCCATGTCTCATCTGTAAAGAAGTGTGCCATTGATTCGTTATGCTGGTTTAGAAAAATGAACAGCTTGTCTCGTAATTCATAAACACGCTGAATGCGCTACCGCGTGATAGCCACCGGACTTCCGTGTAGTAACATATGCTTAAAGTTCTGCATCCATTTCCCGGCACATGTTTTCAAACAAACGTTGATTGAGGGGCCTGGCTTTGATGAAGTACACAATTTTAATACATGTGGAAAACCCGCTGCTTCATTGTACCGTTCGATAATGTTTGCAAGCACACTACACAAAGAGGTTGGTCAGCATCGTCCCCCTGCGGTGAAGCCGAATTATATATATTCTGGATTATACTTGTACCGCTTTTCTTTTTGTTCGTCTTTGGCTGTTTGATCATCAGAATCTTCCAGGTTCTGGTCAGTTTTCCTCCTCAGAAATGTATCCATGCTACTAGGTCTCATAACTATTCGTATGATTATTATACATTGTGTGTTATTGTGATGATAAGTGTCTGTCTTCACTTCTGGTATTATTGATACTTTATCTGAACGTGTCTTTATTCACAGACATCACAAATAAATGATTTAAAACTGCCAAGTCATATCTATGTACTTTATGTGACGATTACACAAAATATAATTTCAAAATATAAGTAGCATGAAACTATACACTCCATGATACATATTCACTGAAGCATCACTAGTCTTTCCTGTGGGCTGTCTATTTTTACTTAACTGTATGTCTGTAACACTCTGTTCTCCTCCTCCCTTCTCTTCTCTCTTCCAATCTCTATACCTATCAAAATATCTGCTATCTTGTTGTCTCTGATTGGTCCGTCCCTTATTGGGGGTATTCTGTTATTTCAGTCAAAACAGAAGTAACCCTGAACCTTTGTAATTTAGTGACAACCACTAATTAACTCACATCCCTGAACCAATGATCCATATTCTTGAAAATACAATGTTTGACCTATATTCTTGTAAATACAATGTTCAACCTAGAAACTTTTGGACACTGATTCTTTGTAACATTAATCAAGCCTATGTGGAAGTTCGGTGCCATATACACGATACCATACAGTAGATAATTAGCTTATCACAACATTTATCTCTTGAAAAACACAAGGACGCTAAGCCTTGCTTAATTCCAGCCTAAACAGGTCATCTTTTTCCCAGGTATGTCACCTTAATTAAAATACAAACTCTCTCTAAACATGACCGACATAGTAATCTCATAGTAGCTATGGCGCATCATTTCCTTCCAAAGTATGTTATAAAAAAACATTACAGAATGATCAACCAGACTATTTATCAACAATACACGCGCTGTCACATCTGCGGATGTTTTAACAGTGGCGCCAGAGCTCAGCAAGTAAGAAATATTGCCAAGATGACATGACTCAAAACTCACTACACAAGGACATGTAGTATGTAGCAAATACTAGCGAAGTTTTCAATTTCTGCACATTGTTGTCTGTACCTGAAACATTAATAGCTTGTATTTAAAAGCTAACCAATCAACCAAACCAAGCAATATTTATGCGTGAATATCCCTAATTTCATTGACTTGCCCACTGACCCCTTTGAAGCTCCTAGGGTCCGCGGACCACAGGTTGAAAACTGCCATAGGAGACAGGTGTTGTGACTGACAGGTTCTCGGGCCCCACATCAAAGTTTCCATTTTCTTGCTCACTGTTCCTTCTAGTTATGAGCTTCTAAGACTAATGCTTTCTACAAGTAAAATCTTTCCCTACACTTGTTTTCTTAGAAATGATCTTAAATTTGAAATTCATGTATTCTGAAAATTATTTAGCAAACATTGGCCAAAAAGGACATTCCAGATATTTAAATGGCATGATTTCTATAATTTACTAATATTTAGCAGTAGATATCAAGAGTGGCCACAAATTAAAATCATTGATAGTCACATTCTGGTATTTGTAAGTTATAGAGAGTCGCACCATATTTACGGCAATTTTCTTCCAAATCGCCTGACTCATATATTATTGTAAATAATTACTGATACTCCAGTAATTGACAGCACAAAAGCTGAATGAAACCACATAAGATTAAATCAATTAAAGAAATAAATGCAAAGAAATTATTTCCAAATTTAAAATATAAAAATGCGTTCACTAAGAATATCATAACATTTACTTAAAACCTTTGGTCAAGGCTTTGAAATCTGGAGTAAAATTTGGTTGCAGCCATTCACAGTAATTCTGTAAGATGATGAATGGTAGATAACATTTTCATTGCATGAGCTAAATTATTTAGCATGAAGATTCCCAGCAATGTGTTATACAAAAATGTACATTACACAGCAAGCAACTTTTCTTTTAAATATGGATATTATGATTCTGGCACAAGTTTAAAAAAATAATTTATAGATACTATTCTTTAGGCCTTTTCAAAAAGTATTATTTCATAAATTTTAAAACTATCTTCAGCAATTTTTTAAATACATTTTCTTCTTGAATCGTTTAGGTAACACTTTAAGAAAATATTTAAAAAATACACTTTACCTACCTTTGTAAAGCTAAATTGAGTGTTATCACATGTTCCAGAATTTCTGTCAATATGATGTGATTTAGGAATCCTACAAACTGGCTGAAAGCATTGTAAAGTTTACAGCCAACTCATCATTGGGGATAAATCTTCACCTGGGTTACTCATCTGTTTCCCCTCGCCTCATCTCTTCTGAAATTTCTAAAATTGGTTGTTGGGCATTTCAGTTTGAATTAAATTAGCAAACAAGTGCCCAGTCACCATACTAAATAGTTGATCAAAATGAAATACTGCACATTAGTTCAACACTTCCATACAGTCAGTTGTTTCATTCACTCAGCATTTCTTACTTCTGCAGATACATAATGGACAAAAAGGATTGTGGAATATCCTGAATTTCTGTGATGCAATATTTTTGATCATACATTTATTTGAATACACGTTATATTAACCAATCCATTACTGTTGGCAAAGTTTAGTTTACCTAAAATAAAATGCGTTAGGCCACAAAATGAGTGTTTCTAAAACAGTGGATGGAATAGAAAGTAATTGTTAAAAGAAATGGTCCTCTTAGTTTTAAATACTATTGACAAATATTGGATAATTTCAATGTAATATTTGGTTTAAAATATAATAAACTGTTAACAACTGAAGTTAAATTATTAAAATAATATTTAACTTATAAATAATCTACTTATATAATTTTGGTGGCATTTTGTTATCTGCAAATGATATAAAAAAAGCAGCACACGCCAATGGCATTTCACTGTATCATTTTATACTTTATGTTTCTTGTGTTGCATTGTTTTAAAATTAAAATTTGAAGATATTACATGCATTTTCGTAAACATTTTATTTTTATTTATTATTGGAAATAAGAAATAGATAAAACTTAATTATATTGCATCTATAAGTCACACACGATTGTCCAGTAATATACACATTTTTCTGTTGAGGTCTTGTACTTCTTTCTCGGGGGATACCCTTGTGTATTTATAGTTTAAAACTTGGATTCTGGGGAAGTAACTCATTTAATAATTTGTAGCTGAGTACATTTCTATGCAACTTTTGATACTAAGAAATGTTCTAATATCTCTTCAAAGTTAACATTTAAACGATTACATTTAATTCAGTGTTTTTCTGTACATAATGTTTGAATATTAAGTGATTATTATTAGCGACATATTTGTATACTTTGTGAACAATGTATGTGTGTATTAATCTCATTTGTTAAATGTACAAATTGTACATGATTTTGGACTATATTACACTGTCTAGTACTTATATTACTTGTCCATTGATTACGTCAACACATGTTAGCTCCCCCCACAGGGTTATCAAAATGGTTTCGCTAAGTCCACAATAAACGGTCTTAATATTTATTTACCTTAAAATATATTGTACCGACTTTAGATTGCGTAATAAGCGCTCTGTCTGCATAAATATCTGACAGAATACCCAGACTAATGCAAAATTAATAGGCGTTTTCAAAATTTAATTTTTTCTTGTTTCCAAATGCATGACAAAATGAAGTTTTGTATGGAGTTAATTGATGACCACCTGCACGTCAAAGATACTAAAACTTATAACTTGCAGACGTATTTGTTGGGTCTATCTGTCTAGCTATGTCTGTCTCGCCTGCCCTTTATACTTCAAGACTCCAGATAACCAGTTAATGTGAAATTTATTACACTATGACATAATGCTATAAAAATGCAGACAGTTCAAATTTCATTCGATATGTTTAATGTAATTATTTTTTTTTTGTTTTTGTATTTATTTGTTAATAAAGTGACCCTGATTGCGCGTATAAATAAAATTCCTCTGTGACGTCATTTCCTATGATCGAATAGAACTTGCGCGCTGGTGCTGTATTGTGCCTTTGTGATGCAAAGAATTGTTGATGTTTTTTCATGCTCTCTGATTTGTACAGTTTGAGGAAGGTAAAGGAATGAAGAAGGATTTTAGAAGAAGTGTGAAACCATAATAATAAGTATATATATATATATATAGAGAGAGAGAGGGGGGGAGGGAGAGAGAGATAAGAGAGGGAGAGATAGAGAGAGAGGGAAAGGAGGGTAGGTGGGAGGGGGAGAGAGGAGGGAGGGGGTGGACAGGAGGAAAAGGAGGGGGAGAGGGAGATGGGTGAGGGAGTAGGGGGAGAGGGAGAGAGAAAGGAAGGGAGGGGAGAGAGAGATAAAAAATGAGGGGGGGGGCAGGGAGGGGGAGAGAGGGAATGAGGAGGGAGGGAGAGAGGGAAGGGAAGGAGAGAGGGAGAGGATGGGAGAAATGAGGAAGAGATAAAGAGAAATAGGGGGCAAGGAGGGAGAGAGAGAGGGAAGGAGGAGGATGGACGGGGGAGAGAGGGAGATGGGAGAGGGACGAGAGAGATTTGAGAGAAGGAGGGAGGGAAAGGGAGGGAGGGAGAGAGGGGGTAGAAAGAAAACAGAAGGTAAACAGAAAACCTTATTTTAAACCCGGGCAAAGCCGGGTACTTGCAACTAGTTCAAATATAAAAAGCCATACTTTACCTCTATTGATTGGAGAATCAAATTTAAAATGAAATTTCCTTTTAGTTCAAAATGAATTTGCGACAAATTCTCTGAATATTTTAAATGGATAAATTAATGACATTGTTGACGTTAACAAATCTTCACCTCCCCCATGTCAACAACTGTCAAACTTTCTCAGACCGCTTCCTCTAAGTTGTTGACGTAATTTTCTTAATGACTTTGTTGACCATTGTTAATATAGGATTTTGTGGTATTAAACTGAAGTTGCCTGCTCTTCTGAAGAAAGTTCTAAAATAGATTCAAAGATATTGCATTTTCCTCTTTTTTTTATGTTCGTATGCCTTAATATAAGGATAACATTTGATTGTATTCACTTATCAGTGTAGAACAGTGTCTAGTGAAATGTAATGCAACAATGTACGTAGTATTTGTTGTTGGGGTTCTTCTCTTTCTTTACCACTATTTCTATTTATTATTGAGTTACTTCACGTGCATAGTTAATCATATGTAATAAAACAGTTCAAATGGTTAGAGCCGATGTTAACATGGCACATAGCTTTCCCAGGCATTATAGCTAGTTTGTTGTATGAAATTACTTAGATCTCCGTGACACACCCTTTCATTATAGCTAGTTTGTTGTATGAAATTACTTAGATATCCGTGACACACCCTTTCTTTATAGCTAGTTTGTTGTATGAAATTACTTTTCATTAATTGTATGTATTTGTTCAAGTATTTATTAATAGAAAACATTACACACTCGGTATAGTCATATTGTCTCTTTGTGACATGCTCGTGATATTACCACATACTTCGAGTCAACTGTATCAAATAGTGGTCAGTACTGTACACCCACTGACTGTACCTTGCAGTGAGTATTTTACCTCTGTTCATTATGGAAAACATTTTCTATAGTTTCGTAGTTTAAAAACAAACTTGTATCTAAATGATTCATTCATTTATCGAATAGAAATGAATGGTGTCTTTCCATAACGGGAACACTACACTACTACTGCTAGTGGCTGAGAACACACAAGACCTGTGTTATTGAGGTCATGTTCTATAGGTGAAACTGTCCTACATAGAAGTACAATACCCTCCAAGCTGAGATGCTGTTACCTCGGTGTGTGTGTGTGTGTGGTGGGGGTGGAGGTTAAGTGGTTCTATGAGTCCCTTGACCAGAGGTCAGGCGCCAGACCAACTGTTAATCCCGTATGCATTTAACAGTTTCACATATGTAGTAGGCTAGCTTAGTATACATTGCTCTATCTGGCGCGGCCACTGGAATGTCCGTCTGTGTAGGTAGTGTGTTGCACTTTCTAGACATAACAGTCTGTAAGTAGTGTTACTACCACGGGATTTTATTACGGCTTATTAGACTCTGGAAGATGAAGTGTAATTCGTTGAATGGAGGTTGTGTACTTGTTAGTTGGCAGCCACTTTACCAAGTAACTACTTTATATACCTGTGTAGAAGTGGTAGAACTGATACTCACTGGTTTTTCTTTGTTGGTAACTTTATTCCTTGATATGCCGTGTTTGAGTTGATGGATCTATTCTGATATGCCGTGTTTGAGTTGGTGGATCTATTCTTATATGCCTTGTTTGAGTTGGTGGATCTATTCTGATATGCCTTGTTTGAGTTGGTGGATCTATTCTTGTGTATGCCTTGTTTGAGTTGGTGGATCTATTCTTATATGCCTTGTTTGAGTTGGTGGATCTATTCTGATATGCCTTGTTTGAGTTGGTGAATCTATTCTTATATGCCGTGTTTGAGTTGGTGAATCTATTCTGATATGCCGTGTTTGAGTAATTCAAGTATGGGAGAGTCTTGAAAGTTAATTTTAGAATTTATGTCTAGACACTGATACAACAGTCTTGACTAGACACTGATACAACAGTCTTGACTAGACACTGATACAACATACAACAGTCTTGACTAGACACTGATACAACAGTCTTGACTAGACACTGATACAACAGTCTTGTCTTGACTAGACACTTGATACAACAGTCTTGACTAGACACTGATACAACATGTCTTGACTAGACACTGATACAACAGTCTTGTTGATGTCACGACATGTCTTGACTAGACACTGATACAACAGTCTTGTTGATGTCACGACATGTCTTGACTAGACACTGATACAACAGTCTTGACTATGTCACATACAACATGTCTTGACTAGACACTGATACAACAGTCTTGTTGATGTTACAACATGTCTTGACTAGACACTGATACAACAGTCTTGACTAGACACTGTTACAACATGTCTTGACTAGACACTGATACAACAGTCTTGTTGATGTTACAACAGTCTTGACTAGACACTGATACAACAGTCTTGTTGATGTTATACACAGTCTTGACTAGACACTGATACAACAGTCTTGTTGATGTTACACTCTGTCTTGACTAGACACTGATACAATAGTCTTGTTGATGTTATACACAGTCTTGACTAGACACTGATACAACAGTCTTGACTAGACACTGATACAAGTCTTGTTGATATTACATTCTGTTTGTGGATGTCTGCTATTAATTTTTCTGTTGTGTCTGTGTAAGTGATAAACTTTTTTTTCCCAATACATCTGTTATCACCTCACATACCCTGCTGGAGATAGAGATACTCAGACCAACATTTTATCAATAGCAACTCCCATTTACTTCACTGGCCTAAAATTTTCACATACTTAGTATGTAGTTTGCCTGTAGCTGGTTTTGAACTTTTCTGATTCTATTTGGATGCATTGATTTTTTTTAATTATTGACAATCAGAGATACATGAATACTTGGCTCTGTTAACAGTGCTGGTGGTCAGATACACAAACATGTTTTTCTGTATGCAGATTTCTTGAAAGTAGAGTTATTAGTTTTTCAACTTGTCTTCATTAAAACATGGTTTCTATTAAAATCTGAATGTAATGCTTAATACCAACCTCTTCCTGTTGACTTAATGAAGTTTAATGTTGGCTTGTCAATGGTCTTTAGTTGTCTTGTTGTGAATGAGAGCATCAATCTCTCTTTTTGTTTTAGGCTATTTGACAATTCTCTACCTGGTGTCACCAGAAGTTCTCAAATAACAAAATTATTTTACTTGACAGCATTTAATAATGAATGGATCAAAATGATTTGGGTTTTTTTCTTTAACAATTTTAAATAGAAACTAAACAGAAAACTATTGAAATAGCTGCATAGTTTAAGTGTGAAAAATAAGTAGAATTATTCGTGGTCATCTGCTTCCTATCAGATTATTTTTCATCAGTAATATGACTATTTTATAACTTTTCTAGTTTTCTGAAATGATGTTTTGTGGGCCATAATGGGACTGTTTCATTTACCTTGATGAATTTGTCACCAGAAGAACTTGTAAATAACTTTTAATTAATTTGTTTTGTTTTTTCATGCTTGAAATCGTCACTCTCTTCAATGGAAAATCTGACTCTTGACCTTTTTGAAACATCACACCTTTATTATTATTCAGTTGGGGTCAGTACCATTCACAGGATAAATATATGACATGATATATGGCAACTGAAGTATGGGTATTTGGTCATCATACAGATGACTCCCTAGTCCAATGTGGATATGCACAGTTCTCAAAGTGTTGTGAGGTTAGCTTTACACAGGCAGCTTCAGCAGAGTAGGTTAAAAGGAGGAATCTTAGTTGACAGTGTGAGGATACAAACAACCAGGATATGAAATTGCCCACTGACTTTATTGAAGACACTGACATCAAAGTGACAGCTGACAACAGAGTTGACCAACCGGCATCTCCCAATGGGGACAATCATGCCAGGTTACCAACTTCTAATGGTGCCACTTCTAACAAGTCACCAAGTAGCAGCAGATGGTTGTGGGAGTAGATTCTTGTGGAAACACAAGACACTGGTAAGTTGTCTCCTGACAGTAGTCAGGCAGTAATGGAAAAGGTTGGAGGGAGTGAGGAGTCCAGGCATTACTTGATCTGCTGCCAGTGATAAGGGGGGCATTAATAGCGATAAGAACTCAATCCTTATGAAATTATTCAAATTCCTAATTATTCAGGTTTCAAATCATTATTTTCCCTTCATAAAAATGATATTACATATCAAAAAAAAAAAACATGACTTTTTTCCACACATTTTTACATTTGTTTGGCGACCAAACCAGGAGAAACATCTGTTGTGTAGAGAAATGACTTGCCACCGTAGGGATGCAGGCATCTGCAGAGCTTAATTAAATATAAGGAATCATTAGAATCCTTTTCATAAAACCGCAAATAAGAATGTATCTATTACAAGATCTCCAAAAAATAAATTCTCATTTTTTTTTTGCCACTGGCTGGCATGTACTGTACAACAATATTTCAGAACCAAAACTTATTCTGTTATATGCAAACGATCAAATAAAAAACAAAATCCCTTCTAGTTTTTAATGACATTTTTAAAAATCATTTAATATGGATTAAACTGTATCGCTGATTCTCTTAAACTCGATTTTTCACAATTTACAGCCGCAGGCTGAATCTGCCATACATTAAGAATAGTGGAACCTTTCAATCCTGAGTAAATTCCAGATAAACATTTAAAAATCAAGTAGATATTGTTTTGAATCATCATGAGAATATTAGGAAGATGCACCTGACACATGACAAAGGACATCAAAAGAGATAACCAAAACATCACAAACATGATATTTTTTAAACAAGTTTTTATAAGTTCTTAAGGCCTATATACATAGGCAAGCTCTTAGCAGTAAATGGGGCCTAGAGAGCAAGATCATTAAGCGTATCTATGGCAAGTATGATATGTTGGGTTTGAAATGTTTAGTTTTAAAAAATCCAGGCACTGCCCTCAGGGAGTACCATCAGGTCTGGGGGCTGTCAATAAAAGCTACTAATATATTTTTAGAAAATTGAAAGATATACCAGGTTGTGTGTATATTTAAAAATAATAAAACAAGGAAAAAAAGCAGCACAAAACTTTTTAACACCACTGGGTTTGGGTAGACTGTTTCATGAAACTGGTGATCAGATAGTCAGAGTACAGTTCATAACATGATACATATAAAATCATAGAGTACACTATGTAATATGTTACCAATGATATAATAAGTTACATTATGCCATTTGATACCAATGATATGATAGTTTACACTGTGTAACAAGATACCAATGAAATTATAATCAGGATACACTAAGTAACTTGAAACCACTGATATTGTCCTGGTAAACTAAGTAACATGTAATGAAGTATTTGTCTTTAATTCCTGCCTGTGAAACTGTTTCACTTGGACCATGTTCATTGTAATGAAGTATTTGTATTTGTCTTTAATTCCTGCCTGTGAAACTGTTTCTACTGGACCGTGTTCTACTGTAATGAAGTATTTGTCTTTAATTCCTGCCTGTGAAACTGTTTCTACTGGACCGTGTTCTCCTACTGTAATGAAGTATTTGTATTTGTCTTTAATTCCTGTCAGAAAAAATTTCTACTGGACCATGTTCTATTGTAATGAAGTATTTGTATTTGTCTTTAATTCCTGCCTGTGAAACTGTTTCTACTGGACCATGTTCTATTGTAATGAAGTATTTTTTACCCATTGAGAGTTGTTTTTTAAGCCATTGCTTGAGTGTAATTAGTACAACTTGTTTTATTTCAACTTGCATTCTATTGTTGACACTCAGCATATGTTGCAGTTGAAAAAAACACATAAATGTAATCATCATTAATTACTTAGGCAGATGGTAGACAAAAATACAGTTGTTGAACTCTGTAGCATATTGATTTAGTTTATGTGAGCAAGGGTAATTCCTGAAGCAATATAATATAAAGACATATTTAGTACATTATACTGTATTAACTGACCATGATCAGAGTGGATACTTAAAGGTCCATGCATTACTAGCGGGGGCTAGACTTGTATACAGGGCAGTTCCAATTATTTCTTAAGGCTTGTGATTATTTGAGTTTTGAGCTAAAGGTCATCAAATAAACATTCTGTTGGCCAAGTCCCACTATTGAGCAGGGACAAAACTAAATGGGGGCTCTGGCTGTAACTAGTGGGGGCTCTGGTAGACAACAAGTGGGGGCTCTGGGCTGTGACAAGTGGGGCTCTGGCTGTAACAAGTGGGGCTCTGGCTGTAACAAATTGTGGCTCGAGGACTGTAACTAGTGGGGGCTCTGGCTGTAACTAGTGGGGGCTCTGGCTGTAACTAATTCAAGGCTCTGGCTGTAACTAGTGTTGGCTCTGGCTGTAACTAGTGGGGGCTCGGGCTGTAACTAGTGGGGGCTCGAGCTGTAACTAGTGGGGGCTCTGGGCTGTAACTAGTGGGGGCTCTGGTGGTAACAAATGGGGGCTCAGGCTGTAACTAGTGGGGGCTCCCAGCTGTAGTATTGAACAATACAAAATATTTTTGTGAATAACAAAGCCTAGAAAAGAATAATTGATTCCTCAAATTGTAAGTTACATCCAGGATGAAATAGTGATATTAAAAATTGAACTTGCTCAGTTAAAAAATAACCTGGGACTTTTGAGATAATGATGTGGATGAACTAGTGATTACAGGTGTTTATTGAGGAGGAGCAACATATAATCATGTACCTACTTTAATTTGAAATGAGAAAAATTCAATGGATTCTCATTTGTGGTGTGCCTTGCTGCAGGCAAAGACTAATAGGTACTGCTTTAAAATTTGCTGTCAGCAAACAGCAGCTAGATTATCAGAATGTCAAAGTTAGTAAATCACAATTCTAATACATTTAACATGGATGCTGATCAAGTTAATCTCACTTCTAATAAAGTAAACTTGCCTCTGTTCTAACATAGTTGCTGCCCAAGTAAATCTCAGTTATAAAAAAAAGACTTACTTGCTGCTAAACTATAATAATTCAAAACATGAATCATAAACATGATTTTTAATGGTAAAAAAATCTTAGATTTTGAATGTAGAATATTTAAATGCTAAGGTACAATCTTGAATGTGCACACTTGATAATAATCTGCATTTGAGTGTAATCTGTTTCTTTATGTTATATTATGTGCTGTGATATTTTATCACACATAAATGTTTGGAGGCAAGGGGCCGCCCATAAACTACTACGCCCAAAGGGGGAGAGGGGGTGTGTTGAAAGTGTGAAAGTTTGTGACATGGGGGGGGGTCAGGCCAAGTGTGACGCCACATTTTTTTTATATATTTTTTATTTTATTTCTAATTTAAATTATTATTATTTTTAGTAAAACTTAATAGTTTTAAAAATAATTTTCAAAAATTTTGTGAAACATTTAAATTAGTTTTATGACAAAATAACTGTGACAACTGTTGACAATTAGTTATTCTACTATTAAAGTCATATAATAATCTGATAGTTCTTTTAATATTTTAAGGCAGTTTATTAGTGAAGCGTTATAAGTTTTTGATTAAATTTTAATTAGTTGTTAATTAATTTTTAGGGAGGGGGTCCCTAGATTTGTGACACTTTTTGTGACAGGGGGAGGAGGGGTGGTCAAAAATTGTCAAAAATACTGTGACGTACTCTATGGACGGCCCCCAACTGCATTGAATTTTATTAAAACTGCATTGACTTTTATTAATTTTACTATTTCTGTTAAAATATGTGCTTGGCTTCTAAAAAATACCTTACTAATTCTATTATAATTACCTACTACTTTGGTAAGAAAAAATAACTTCTGTTTGTTTATAAGCTGGTTTGAAGAAAAAAACTATGTATCTTAGGATGTTAATTGGCAAAAATATTCTCAATAATGATAGTGTTTCACTGGCCAGTTGTCCTCATATGTTGGATACTAACTAAACTATTTGAAATCGCTAACAGGTATGTAAAACCGAAGTAAGGGTGTTAACTTAACTTAACAAGTTAAGTAAATCCTCACTTTGGCAGCAATCTTCAATAAATATTTGTGAATGATTTAATGAATTTCTTAAGAATGTATTTCATAAAAAAAAATGTGCTTGCTCAAAATCTTAATTCCAGGTTATTAGTGACATTTTTTGTTACAAAATAAAAATTTTAAACAAGTCTCTTTTGGTTTGATTTATATATTTTATGGGTTTTGAAGAGAGACCTAAAATACCTTTTTATATATAAAGATTTAGCTTTGAAATAAAAGAAGTTCATGAGTATCAATATTTGATTTGTTTAGAAAATGTTTTTAGCTGGCCTGAACAATGAGATGGAATAATTGCAGAGGGTGGATAGTTCAGGGTCTACTTTATTTATATTTCATTATATCTTTATCTGAAAGATGATATTGAATAATAACCTGTTGTATTTTGTACAATAAGTGTATGGTCTGATAAAATATTAGAAATTAACTTATAAAATGTGTATGATTTTAATGAATGAGTGTATTAAAGTCAAATGACATAAATCTTGATGTTTTATTATAATGAGTTGTTAGTCATAACTGTCTTACTTACTTTTTTTCTTCTTGTATTTAGAAAAAACAGAAAAAATGGAGACAGTAAATCTCTCACAGTTTCAGCTTCACATACCACACCAACAGTTGAAAGAAAGAGCAAACTATCAACTCTAGGCAAAATCTTCCGACCATGGAAATGGAAGAGGAAGAAGAAAAGTGAGAAGATAGAGAAGGCAGCTGTGGGTAAGCAGACATAAACTATTATTTTGTTAATACGATTCGAATGCCAAATACTAGTTTAATGGAATCATGGATCATTTTCAAACAAATAAGCTGACGACAAAGTTTGCTAATATATTTCATCTTAAAATATATAATGACTTAGATCAGCAAAAACAAAACTAGGTATTTGGTGGTTAACTTCAAGTTCTGTGCATAGTAATTGTATACTTGGTTTAACTAACTGAATTTTCTGTAAGAATGCCAATCTTAAAAAAAAACCACCACTTAAATGGTAGTTTGAATTAACTTAAAATATAACACTTACTATACAATTAGTTGCAAAGAAGTATTTCATTGGTTACTCTTAAACCAAGCATAATATTAGTTTTTGGACACAAAAACTATAATGTCTTGATTGATTTTTAAACCAAACAAATATTGAAAAAATTAAGAAATCTACCAAAACATACTACCTGGCTAAAAGACTTATTAATATTGTTAGCAGGAATATTTTAGTATTTAATAAAAGTCTTATCATATTCTTATATAATAAGTATTTTAACTTGTTTATTTAAAATGAAACGTTATATGTATAAGTAATTTTTAAAAAATCAAGTTTTCTTAGAATATCTAGAAATTTTAGAATTTAAATTGTTTTTATAATAAACAAGGTTTGCTGCATTCAGTGAGTTAAATTTCATATTTATATATTTGCTGGCAAAATGCGAGTGACGTTTTAAAAGAAAGGTGGTCATTATATCCATTTGATTTACTAATGTACTGATGTTCTTCAATCTATAAAACAAAAGCTTCATATGCCATTTGTGTCAATATAATTATAATATTATTGTTTAGCAGATAGCAAGCATTTAAATGATATCCTTTTTAATAGTTATGTTAAAATCTTCATTTTTGTGCATGCAAATTTAATCTATATTTGATTGACAGTATGTCAATTTCTTGTTGTTAATTTATTTAAACATTGAACTGCTTTTAAATGATATTTTAACATTGAACTAAGCTTTTAAATGATATTTATTTAAACATTGAACTGCTTAAATGATATTTATTTAAACATTGAAACTGCTTGCAACTGATATTTATTTAAACATTGAACTGCTTGTAACTGATATTTATTTTAAATTTATTTAATGATAAAAATATCCAGGAATGAGATTTGAGCCCAGTTGGCCCACCATTTCACCGTTAAGCTGGAGTGACAAAATGGTCTTTTTTTTTAAAAGTAATTTGATGGAAACACTATTGTTACTTTCAATGAGCATTAAAACAGAAATGACTTGTCTATTACTAATATATATACAGTCAAGCAGAGTGTTCCGCATGAAAAAGCAAAAATTTTCAACAAATATTGCATTGATATATGAGTAATGCCTTGCAAGCCAACAAATTTAAAAAAAAAAGAAATTTTATATTGCTATAAAAGTAGTGCATATTTTAGAATGCTTTTCTAGCGAGATTTATGAGATTTTCTCTCATGTGCTTTCTCACTCAAAGTTTTTCAGTGGTGTAGTCTACATGTATGAGCTTGTTCTGTTCACTGCAACTATATCCTCATGAACAAAAAGTGAGAAATCCCTCACTAAAAATTAAAGGGTTTATATAAAATGTTGGTAAAGCATAGCAGCATTAGAGACAAATCTAAAGGGGAAATCTGTTTTGATATACGAATTTATCGGATTTGAGCAACTAGAACGGTTATGCTCATAAACCAACTTTTGACTGTACTGTTAAGTATTGATATCTTGGTATTTATTTTCAGAAATCAACGTAAAATTTCTATGCGCGTGTCTCGAAGAGTTAATAAGGAAAGGTGTTTTTACAAGAAGTGGATACAAGTCAGATTCCAGTTTCCCATTCTCGGATAGGTCAGTTTATATTTTGAGGTTGATATTTGACAAAATATTTTTTTAATTATTTTTTGGGGTATTTGATAACTGAATGTTTTGTAATATAATGTTTACTAGTAAATAGGGAAAACTCTAGACACAAAACTAAGTAATTTTTTAAAACATAATAAAGACTATATTACTACTTTATAAATCTAGTTTTGTAATAACAATGAAAATAAGAAAATAACATCAAGAGACAGATAAGTAACCTCTAATAAAATATCATTGTTTATTGTTCATGCTCCCAAGTGTATTTTTTTTATAAATTGTACAATGTATTCATAGAAACAGTAAAAGAAGTTGATGAAAACCATTTGTTCAGCAAGTTCCTGAGGTACCCCAACCAAGAAAGTGATGTCCCTGTTATTTTGGTCAGCTCAGCTCCTACAATATCTGTTGCTGTCAATTCCAGTCTTACCTCTTCTAACAATTCCTCCCAATGGTCAATAGCATCAGCTTCAGCTCCATCCAGTCCAGTGATCTTTATACCTTCGAGTAATATACCATCTGAAGTTATTACAGCACCGGTTAATACTAATACAGGTAAACAGAATATCATAGTATTCCAGGGTTGAATATAGAGAAAATGACTGTTTTGTAATATTTTGGACAGTTCTATGAAACTATTTATTTGCTGCAATTAGCTGGTGTTTTTTTATAACAAATTTAAACACAGTCAATTTAGATTTCATTTTTAAGTCAAAACCATTTCACTGAATATAGGGTAACTTAAATCAAGTTTCATTCTAATGTTTCATATTTTTTAATGAGATATTTTTTAAATAAGTCACTATTTTTTTTTTAATTTTATTATTTGTCTGTTTGTTCTACTATTAATATTTTGTCTAAAATCAATACATTTTATTATTTGTTTATTCTACTATCAATATTTTGTCTAAAATCAATACATTTTATTATTTGTCTGTTTGTTCTACTATCAATATTTTGTCTAAAATCAATACATTTTATTATTTGTCTGTTTGTTCTACTATCAATATTTTGTCTAAAATCAATACATTTTATTATTGTTTGTTCTACTATCAATATTTTGTCTAAAATCAATACATTTTTTAACATTGTCTATTTGTTCTACTATCAATATTTTGTCTAAAATCAATACATTTTATTATTTGTGTCATCCAGATGTCCAAGTCAATACCTGTTCAATATCAGTCGGAGCCAATTTTTGCATCCTCCACCTCCCACAATTATACTTGAAGCTTTGGCTCATGTTGTGCCTGAGCTACTGCCTATTGGATTACTTCCTATGGTTCCTTCCGTGATGGCTTTAAACAAGTTTTGTTGTTGGTTTGTTCTACTATCAATATTTTTCTAAGATATAATGCAGTTAGTGATTGTTTGTTCTACTATCCATTTTGTCTAAAATCAATACATTTTATTATTTGTTTGTTTATTAGAAAATTTGGTCTAAAATAAAACATTTTTATTATTTGAATTAATTTACTATCATTATTCTTTAATTGAAGTACATTTAATCATTTAATTGAAGTACATTTAATTGTCTAAAATCAATACATTTTATTATTTATTGTTTGTACATTCAATATTTTGTCTAAAATACATTTAATCCTTTAATTAAAGTATCATTTATTGCTTTAATTGAAGTACCTTTAATTGAAGTATAATTAATTCTTTAAAGGAAGTACATTTATTCCTTTTAATTGGAAGTACATTTAATCCTTTAATTGAAGTACATTTAATCCTTTTTAATTGAAGCACATTTAATCCTTTAATTGAAGCATAATTAATCCTTTCCCTTTAATAGTGATGATTATCATACTTTTTTTTTATGAAAATCAAGTTGCTATTGTATTATTTTTCCAATATTTCCTTTTATTATGAATTCTGTATCATCACCACTTTCAAAATGAATTATACTAGGGCTGCTGTTCAGTTTAAAAAATTTATCAAAATGAATGCATAGGTAAAAATTTTATACCAAATTTACGCACATTTTAATGACTCAATATAATAGTTATTTGTATTCAAACAAGTTTCTCTTTTTATGTTCTTTCATAACTTATTATAATAAAAAATCAGTTTAATATACATGAGCTATTATGAATTGTAACAGATCTATTAAGACATTAGCACATTGAAGGCAGGCCATGCGTGCCCTTCAATGATATTTTGCTGATAACAATCAAGTTTCTTTCTTGGGCTGTGGCCCTACGTATTTAAGTTTGCCCAATTGAAGTAGCATTTATCCTTTAATTAGTTATCAGAATCTGGCTTAATTGAAGTAATTTAATCCTTTAATTGATGACTTTGTATTCCTTTAATTGAGCATGTATCAATCAATTCAAGTGATAGCGAGTTTTTTTACTAACTATGCCAAACGTTTTTCCCGGAATGTACTTCTAAACTCATGACATGAAGTCAACCCTTCTCCCTTATTTGTCATTTTTTGCAACACTTTTCCATGTATTCCTGTATATTTTACATCACCACTTTCCATCCCAATAAATAAATACACACGTCATTTCTATCTCATATACGCCTTGTTCAATATTAAAATAAAAGTAAAAATTTTTTCATGATTTCCCACACATTCTCATTCAAAACATTCACTTTATATATACATTATATAAAACAAATAAATACAATAAAAAATTATTATTATAAAAAATGAGGAGAAACGAAACAACCCAATGGGCATTTTTTTTATTTAATCCGTTTAATAAATTATTCATAAATAAAATCAAATTCAAGTCCCTTTGCCATCTCTGCTGCTATGTGAGCATCAAGTTGATCATCTTGTTCCTTGCTTAACTCAGTCTTCCAGTCCCCTGCAATACCTGTTTGTGAGATTCATAAGAAGGTGTCAAACATTTAGTAATTAATTCTCACGAGCTATTTCAATAATTTAATTCTTTGTTGTTTTTGTTTTTTTAGACCAGTGATTCTTAAAGTGTGGGTCGCGACTCACCACAGGGTCGCGAGCTGATTTAAAATGGCGTCGCCAAATGTGTTTAGAGTTACAATAGCGAGAATAGGGCCTATATATACAGTTAATTTTTATATTTTCTTTCTTTTAATTCTTATTGGGAATTCATTGAGTGGAAAAATTCATCCAACTGACGCCACTATGCATGCATCTGTCCCTAGGCTAACTTGCTGGATTTCGACGTTTTACTTTAGTATGGACATTATCTTGGTCCATCATTGCGAATGTTCACCGCCTCGCTCAGTATTACTGGGCATATAGAGGGGGGGGGCTATATATATATTTTTTTTTGGTCACTATCAGCAAACAACGGAACTTGATAACTTTATATGCAGCGATTCTTTCAATCGTATGATGAAAAATTTCCCGACACCTCTCTAAAGCAGTGTTTCGATTTTTTTTTTAAATATTACTAACTTGCTTTTAATTTGCAAAATGGTAACTACCATCAAATGACTTTTCTGTAACAGTGGCAAACGGGACTTCATTAACTTTTGGTAAGCTCAAAGTATTGTTTGTTTTGACAGGCATGTTTTTATTTATTGTAACTGCGAAGTGATTTGGTTGGAAACATTGCCGGATTAACGAAGTTCACTATAAGATAAATAATGGCCTTCGATCACCACACCATTGTAGAGCACTCGACTGTCGACTGGAGAGTTCTGGGTTCAAACCTCAGCAAGAACCTTAGGATTTTTGAAGATCCTAATGTAAATCCCCAAGTCCAACCAGCTTTAAATAGGTACCTGATATTAAGTTGCGGAACCAAAGGCGGCGTTGTTCTAACCACACCCCTTTATATGCCGAGGGTAATGAAACAGGTGAATTCTACACATTATCTGCCCCGATCAGCTCTTAGACTTAGGAGCTATAGGGAACTTTACTTTTTTTTTACCACACCATACACATTTATACTGAATGTTATCATCGAAGTATTTCTCTACCCACTGATTGGTTTTATTCCGTTGAATAATATTGCTGGAATATCCATTTTCTTTAAGAGGAAAATAAATCCACGACAATGATTGGACACTAATTTTTTTTTTTTAAACGGCCCTCTAGTTGCGGATCACTGTGATAGACTAAAGACCAATTTTAACTATCAAATTGCCAATGATCAAAATTTGACCTTCCTTTGCTATCAGTAGCGTAACAAGCGATAATGATTGCAGGAGTGGTTTATTCCGGCTCCAGGTATTACTTAGCCTATGTGATGTTAATGCCGAATTGACTGGTGGAAAGATAACTGCCAACCAGGGAAGAGCAACCCTCTGCAGTGGCGTAGTGAGGGGGCAAGTGAGGGGCATCATGCCCCGCGCGCTACTCACAAATGGTATATTTTACATATAGTATTATATGGTTATTGATTGGGGGGCTAAAAAGGTATTGTGCCCCGGGCACGAGATGAGCTCATTACGACACTGTCCCCTCCGCCCATTTCTAGATACACCACCCCATGCTTTGATGTCTGGTTTCAATTAATTATTAACACATTGCTAACTTTAATTCTTTTTAGTGTTGCATACCTTTACGATACATTTGAAATTTCCTGTTGCCTAGTGACATCAATTCTTTCAAGGCAACAGGCAGCTCTTTCTCTCCATTTTCTTCTATCGACTTCATGTTTTCAAATTTGCACGCCTCTGCAACCTTTTGGCAAAAATCTTCTGTGGCCGGAACTTCTAAAAATCTGGCTAGCTTCAGAATAACTAATATGGGAGTCTTTTGGTTGAAAAAGAAAAAAAAAAAGGTCACGTAAGCTGTTAGTGAATGAGTTAAAATCGAAAATGTTAACAGATTTATAAGTGTCCATTGTCCATACATAGATAAAAACATAGATTAAAAATATTATAAAGGAATGAAGTTAATATAAAATTAGTTTAACAATAAATATGTGGCCAATAACCACGGTCGGTTGAAGGTTATTTCAGGCCATAGGCCTGATACCAAATGAAAATAGTGACCTAATACTGTAAACCAAATAACCAAAAAAAATAGAATTAGAAACGTTTCAGTGGTTCGATGACGTAGAATGCAAGAAGAGTAAATCCAAGGGCAGTAGAAACGAATAGGCCCAAGAAGAGTACATCCAAGGGCAGTAGAAACGAATAGGCCCAAGAAGAGTAGATCCAAGGGCAGTAGAACTGTCATCCCCGGCCCACGCGATCGCCATGTTGGGGGTTCCACTGTCCCAGCTAAGGCATTATGCGATTCGATCATACACATTTTCATTCCTGTTGGAGATCATATGGGTTTCTAGCGCCCCTTGATTGACCTTTGAACTGGTGTGCTAATTTATGTGGCGCGGAAGCCTTTTTTCGGAAAATTAGATACGGGAAATTAGATCCGGAAAATTAGATACGGGAAATTATATACGGAAAATTAGATACGGGAAATTAGATCCGGAAAATTAGAAATGCATTTCTAATTTTTTTAACATGATGCAACTGATATGACCCCGCATGGTGTGGGATTAAATATGTGTTTATGACATGATTACCTTCTTCAATTCTTCATAGTAAATGTGTAGCACTGGATGGTCAGGCTCAGTCTTCTGAAACTGGGTTAAATGACGCAGATAGTCGAATTGGGAATGATAACTCACTGCACACATAGAAATATAGTGTTACACTATCAGTGATATGTTTATTATAAAATTTGATAAAATATTTGATGATTATAAATCTTTAAATACAAATAAAAAATACACACCCTAACTAACAAACAACCCCCGACTCAATCCACCATGCATTTTAACCGAACGCTTATACCATAACCATTCATATACCTAGTTAAAGTTGTCAACATCCTAAGGACTCTACCGCCAGAGTGCCAGCTTGCAATATATATTACTATCATTTATTGCTTCTAGGGCCTCCGTCATGTACATTTGCTAGGGCCTTTAAAAGTCTCTGTCTTGGGTAATTAAAAGTCTCTGTCTAGGGCAATCAAAAGTCTCTGTCTTGGGTAATCAAAAGTCTCTATCAAGGGTAATCAAAAGTCTCTGTCTAGGGTAATGAAAAGTCTCTGTCTAGGGCAATCAAAAGTCTCTATCAAGGGTAATGAAAAGTCTCTGTCTAGGGTAATGAAAAGTCTCTATCAAGGGTAATCAAAAGTCTCTGTCTTGGGTAATCAAAAGTCTCTATCAAGGGTAATCAAAAGTCTCTGTCTTGGGTAATCAAAAGTCTCTGTCAAGGGCAATCAAAAGTCTCTGTCTAGGGCAATCAAAAGTCTCTATCAAGGGTAATCAGAAGTCTCTGTCTAGGGTAATCAAAAGTCTCTGTCTAGGGTAATCAAAAGTCTCTGTCAAGGGCAACCAAAAGTCTCTGTCTAGGGCAATCAAAAGTCTCTATCAAGGGTAATCAGAAGTCTCTGTCTAGGGTAATCAAAAGTCTCTGTCTAGGGTAATCAAAAGTCTCTGTCTAGGGTAATTAAAAGTCTCTGTCTAGGGTAATTAAAAGTCTGCTATCTACATAATAACCACCACCCCCCTTTATTTTTCCAAAAAAAAAAAAATAAACAAAAACAAAACACAACAACATTTCTCTAAGGCCGTTAGAAGTATATATCTGTCATAGCCCCCCCCCCCCCCCCCTAAAGCCTAAGTGTGTCTCTGTTATAGCGGGATAAGTACCAATTTTTGTTATCTAACTCACGAAGTTGAAATGTCCTGCCGTTTAATTTCAAATTAAGATCGCTTTATGGAGGGCGTAATGCCAGCATAGCCAAGTAACAAAAGACAAGTGACAACCACAAACAAAAGTCAAGTGACAACCACAAACAAAAGTCAAGTGACAACCACAAACAAAAGTCAAGTGACAACCACAAACAAAAGTCAAGTGACAACCATAAACAAAAGTCAAGTGACAACCACAAACAAAAGAAAAGAGACAACCACAAACAAAAGTCAAGTGACAACCACAAACAAAAGTCAAGTGACAACCACAAATAAAAGTCAAGTGGCAACCACACACAAAAGTCAAGTGACAACCACACACAAAAAGTCAAGTGACAACCACAAACAAAAGTCAAGAGACAACCACAAACAAAAGTCAAGTGACAACCACAAACAAAAGTCAAGTGACAACCACAAACAAAAGTCAAGTGACAACCACAAACAAAAGTCAAGTGACAACCACAAACAAAAGTCAAGTGACAACCACAAACAAAAGTCAAGAGACAACCACAAACAAAAGTCAAGAGACAACCACAAACAAAAGAAAAGAGACAACCACAAACAAAAGTCAAATGACAACCACAAACAAAAGTCAAGTGACAACCACACACAAAAAGTCAAGTGACAACCACAAACAAAAGTCAAATGACAACCACAAACAAAAGTCAAGTGACAACCACAAACAAAAGTCAAGTGACAACCACAAACAAAAGTCAAGTGACAACCACAAACAAAAGTCAAGTGACAACCACAAACAAAAGTCAAGAGACAACCACAAACAAAAGTCAAGAGACAACCACAAACAAAAGAAAAGAGACAACCACAAACAAAAGTCAAGAGACAACCACAAACAAAAGTCAAATGACAACCACAAACAAAAGTCAAGTGACAACCACAAACAAAAGTCAAGTGACAACCACAAACAAAAGTCAAATGACAACCACAAACAAAAGTCAAGTGACAACCACAAACAAAAGTCAAGTGACAACCACAAACAAAAGTCAAGAGACAACCACAAAAAAAGTCAAATGACAACCACAAACAAAAGTCAAATGACAACCACAAACAAAAGTCAAGTGACAACCACAAATAAAAGTCAAGTGGCAACCACACACAAAAGTCAAGTGACAACCACACACAAAAAGTCAAGTGACAATCACAAACAAAAGTCAAGTGACAACCACACACAAAAGTCAAGTGACAACCACACACAAAAGACAAGTGACAACCACACACAAAAGACAAGTGATAACCACAAACCAAAGACAAGTGATGACCACACACAAAAGGCAAGTGATGACCACACACAAAAGACAAGTGATGACCACACACAAAAGACAGTTGATGACCACACACAAAAGACAAGTGATAACCACAAACACAAAAGTGAATATTTACTTAACAGTTGTTGTTTATGATTGCGTCCAATAGCACCTGCAAGGTGAACGCAGGCCTGCCCTTGAAAAAATGATACATTGACACCAATGTGTCTTTAGGGTTGCGGACTGTATGGACAATCTGAAATATAAACAAACAACAGAGACACGATAACAAACATAACAATGTTCATAAACAGTAGTTGTGTAACGACACAATACAAAAAGTTGGTAAACTACTGCCCGTGGGCCAAGTATGGCCCGTTTACTGTTTGATCAGGCCCGGGCATTTCAAGTACTTTTAATTTAAAGAAGTTCATATGAACACCCATCAATCTTTTATAGGTCTGGCCATTCTGTAAAAAAATACAAAACCAATGCTAAGCACGATTAAATAAGTTTGATCACCCTCAGCAATGGCATCCAATAATATTTTCTTTTCTTAACTGATTTAAAAAAAACATCCCTATTTAATGCATAAAGTGACATAAATTTGCATCTTATAATTATTATACTTTGTGGAAATATTGAGAAGGCGTGTACCTAACTTAAATCTCTCCACTACTAAATTTTCTAGTTCTGTATCCAAAGAAATTGAACTTCAAATGTTTTTAATTATCATGCATGTAATAATAATAATAAGTAGTTGCAAAATACAAAAAAAAAAATGTCCTTAAAAATATGTAGGGTACTTTTAAAGCTTGGTAGAATTATAAACATTGAACTTCACCTGTTATATCTTTATTATTATCATACATGTAAACATGACGGCATTAATACATGTAAACATGCTGGTATGAATAGGCCTACATGTAAACATGATGTTATTAATAATTTGTTTTTAACGAAACAAAAAATCATTATTTAAAATTATTTAGGAAGCGTAAGAAATGTGTAAATCTTTATAAATTATTGAAAGAAAAAAAAACATTTGATAATTTCATTAAATCATAAATGATATGAAAAATAATTCAATTTTTTTTTTTGCCTTAGCTAATCATTGTATGTTATGCATTGGCCATTTTTTCTTTTTTACTATCCATTACTTTTGCCTGTTTTATTAGCTCTATACACTTTTACACGTATTTTTTTAAACAACAGGTCAGAGGCGGACTAAGGTCGGTTGAGGCCCGGGCACAGAAGAAAATATTTGGGCTTCTAAAGAGAGGCTTGAAAAGGGGTATCGAAAATTGGGTTTTGCTGGTATAAAGTTTGCGGGGGGGGGGGGGGGTCCTCCAACAACAGTGACATTAAAATACAAGCTCACCTTGGTTTTTTTGCGCACAATGTCTTGTGGTAGATGGCAGAGGGGAAGGTGAGAGTTCAAGACTCTAGGCGAAGGCTGCTGCCTTATAAGGTCAAGGTCTGCAGTGTTCTCCAACATCGCGTGCTCTTTAGTTCTTCTCTCGTGATCCGTCGTTTGATTGAGCAGCATGTGGATTATCTCCCATACCCAGTGGGTACCTGGACAAAATACCTCTTATTACATGCGGATTATCTCACATACCCAGTGGTTACCTGGTCAGAGATACCTTTTATTACATGTGGATTATCTCCCATTTCTAGGGGCAGGCCCGTAGCCAGGTCAAAGTAAGCAGGGGGGCACCAATACCCAGCAAGGGGACACCTTTACTTTTTCTTTATTTTTTTCTCTTTTTTAAGCGGGGGGGGGCACTCCACACCTATCGAGGGGGGGGGGCACGGCCCCCCAGTGCCCCCCCCTTGGCTACGGGGCTGCCTAGGGGGTAGCTGGTCAGAGAACCTCATATTACATGTGGATTATCTCCCATACCCAGTGGATACCTAGACAGAGACACATCATGTTTAACCTAATACATGTAAATACTCATTTTAAAAACGAAATGGCTACGGTAACATCAAGCGCCATTATATTAGGGTTAGCGGGAGTACTCATTTTTTTTCGGGTACCGGCAATTATATTAGGGTTAGGAAAAGGGTTAGGATTAGGGTTAGGGTTAGGGATAGGGTTAGGGTTAAGGATGGGGTTAGGGATTGGGTTAGGGTTAGGGATAGGGGTAGGGTTAAGGATGGGGTTAGGGATTGGGTTAGGGTTAGGGATAGGGTTAGGGTGTGGAGCAATATCTATTGATGTAACCCGGAAAAAAAAATACGAACTCCGTCTTGATGTTACCGTAGCCACTGCGTTTTAAAAACAAAGATTAGTGCTAGTTAAAAAAAAAATTATTTTGACATGTATCTAACGATGACAATGTAAATTGGCGAACCACTTCCTGGGTGTTGCTCAACATTGGTTTTCCTGCAAGCACATGTCTTCTAGGATTCTTATTTTACTTATGTGACATTAAGATCTGTGGCTTTTTTAAAGTATGGCTCTGGATACACCATTGGGTTACAGAAGCGAAAAAAATCGGAGGTTATAATTAATGAAACAGAGTTCATTTTTGCATAGTTATAAATAAATTTCCTGCAGTGCGACAAATTTAAAAGTTAGTTATTTTGTCAAGTAAAATGTTAAATCAATACGAGAAACAAATAGCACATATGTATACTCTTTCTTTTGCCCTTACTTTTTCTCTTAACAGCTGGATCGTAAACACAAAACAGTTCTCATAGTCGGTAGTAACAGATAAAAATTTGAGGACCGTTGATATTGGCAATTTTCAGATTTAGATTTATTTAATAACCAAGGGTATAGGGCTAGTGTTGTTTTAGTCCCAGGTCATATTTTAGTTTTAGTTTTTACTTCGTTTTTTCTGTAATAATTTCAGTTTTCGTCTAGTTTTAGTCTCGCTTCTAATTTTAGTTTTAGTTTAAGTTCTCGTTGACGAAAAGTCAACATTTTCGTCAACGAAGGTTTTAGTTTTAGTTTTCGTCAACGAAAACAACACTATATAGGGCTATGAACTTTAAAGAAGAAATAAAAACAACTTAAAACATTACATTAAAACAAATAATTACGGCAAACAATAACAAAAACAGCTACAATAACAACAACAACAGCTACAATAACAGCTAAAACAACAGTTACAATAACAACAACAATAACAGCTTAACAATAACAACAATAACAACAAAAAACAACAAAAATAGCTACAACAATAACAGCTACAACAATTAAAAACAATAAGAGCAAAAAAATAATAACAACAACGATAACAATAATAATAATAAAAATTACAACAACACAAATTGAATAATAATAAAAACAACAACTGCAATATCAACACTGTACAACCCACTTGAATATCATTGTCATCTTTACGTAGTTTTCAAAAGTTATTTTGAAACTTTCCAGAATGAGAAAAAAAATGTTAGCCGTCTATTCAACTTCATCTAGTTTATATTTAAGCCTCCACTAGAGCCCAATAATTAACAGAGCCGTCTCCAGGCGCCCTGGGCAGTCATCTATTAGGACACCCGTCCCTTCTGCATGAACGTTTTTTTTGAAAGTTTTTTTTCTAAAATTTGGCGCCCCTAGCAATTTAGCGTCCTGGGCAGTCATCTATTAGGACACCCGCCCCTTCTGCATGAACGTTTTTTTTTGAAAGTTTTTTTTTTCTAAAATTTGGCGCCCCTAGCAATTTTAGCAATTTAGCGCCCTGGGCAGTCATCTATTAGGACACCCGCCCCTTCTGCATGAACGTTTTTTTCGAAAGTTTTTTTTCCTAAAATTTGGCGCCCCTAGCAATTTGGCGCCCTAGGCAGTCATCTATTAGGGCACCCGCCCCTTCTGCATGAACGTTTTTTTTTGAAAGTTTTTTTTTCTAAAATTTGGCGCCCCTAGCAATTTGGCGCCCTAGGCAGCTGCCTATGTCGCCTATGCCCAGAGCCGGCCCTGATAATTAACTTAATAAAAGCCCTTCTTAGGTCTCCAGGGGGGGCCCTAGGCAGAGACCTTAAGCAGCCAGCTTAACTCGCGCCCGGGGCAAAATACCTTTTTAGCGCCGCCCCCCCCCCATTCGAAAACCATATAATATTATATGTAAAAATAAGGTGTCCCTTTGTGAGTAGCGCCCGGGCACTACGCCACTGGCCTTAAGTTAATGTACATTGTACAAGTCCACGCCCTCTCAGCAATAGGATATCTCTGGAAGCCTCTGCCCAGGGTTGTCAACGACCTAAGAACGAATCTATTCAATATGTAACTATTAAGTTTTTAGTTTAAAAGTGATTTCTAAGATACATATTTTACCACATTTAGGATACGCCATTACAAGTACATCGTCGTCTCTGATCTCAAGATTTCGAATGTTCTCCACATGTCCGCACGGGTCTTTTATCATCGGGTAATGCGGGATAGGCCAGCCATACAGTTCATGGCCGGATCTCTTTAAAAAAACTGGCAGCTCTTCTGGACCCTGCATGGCTGTAGTAAAGATAATGAGATATATGAAAGATGGGACATTTTTTATCCACCAAGTATACAAAGATAAAATTATAAATCAATGTCTGATTAAGTAGATTGACACAGATAACAAAACATTTGCGGGGAAAAGCAATGCATAGATATTCAGTTTCACTACACTGATATTATTTATTTTGTTCTCAGTCACGAAGTTTGTAATTTTTTGGTTTTCACTAAACTCACACATACCTTCACAAGTCTTGACGTTGTCAAAAAAAAGGAGGTACGATTGTTATATACATATATAGCTGGACGTGATGTACAGAGGCCCATATATGAAGCTGCTCCTCCAGTAGTCTGATAACGGTTACATCTTACACACAAACAGTTTATTATCAAAGTCTTAACCTACATCCAGCAGCGGGCCAGCAAGTGGGCGGCAGATCTAATGCCCCCGCGCTTGAAGGGGGTCCGGTGGGATTTTTATTTTTACCTAACTGTAACAAAAAAAAATAAATAAAGCAATTTCTGTTCCAGGCCACGGAAATGACACTGGTACTAAGCCCCCCCCCCCATTTACTGCAGTGGACGCCTCTGCCTATTGCCTTGTGACTGGGAGTGTGATGTTAACATGACATCATCGCCGATGTTGTTTAGAGCGACACGCTGAGCTCGTGTTAAAACTCTAAAAGGACCAAAGTTCTATAACACTGACATTCTATAACATTGACACTCTATAACATTGACACTCTATAACATTGACATTCTATAACATTGACACTCTATAACATTGACACTCTATAACATTGCCACTCTATAACATTGCCACTCTATAACATTGACACTCTATAACATTGACACTCTATAACATTGACACTCTATAACATTGACACTCTATAACATTGACACTCTATAACATTGACATTCTATAACATTGACATTCTATAACACTGACATCTGTATTCAGAATCGTTCTTAAGTATAGGTAAGCTATGTGAATAACATTTGGGGAGGGGGGGGGTTCTGTAAGTATTCCCATCAAATCTGATGCTGTCAAGGCCCTGACATATTATATATATATATATATATATATATATATATATAATTATATATATTATAATAACTGGTACAAATAATGCATTTAGTGCATTTAGTAAATATTTTAAAACAATTTCTAAATCTATCCCTTCTAAACATAAGATGGTCCATTAATTTAAATCATTCAAATTATTAGCATAAAGCATACATCACTAAATTAAAACAACTATACGTCTAGACAGAAACTCACCATGAACTCCTAAGATCGTATAGTTATAAAATATTTTTATTGCACAAGAAAATGAAAATCAAAAGGACCCTTCAGATATTTCATAAAAATTCAAACAAATTCAGTGTAAAATAAAATGTTTATTATTAAGTAATTATTATCAGTTTTACCTAATTTTCAATTAGAAATAAGCAACAAATGAACGAATATTGGCTTTCGTAATTTAATGCCAACTATAAAACATTCCACGGTTGATTTTTTTAGTGTGTGATATAAATGTTTATATAAACAAGTAAGTTTTGATATAAAAAGATTTTCGACTATCAACATTCGGCATCAGACCTAAAAAGCCAAGCTCAAAACGATATTGATTCCATTTCATACTGAAAGTTTTTGATAATAAAGATGGTTATTATATTGGGCTTGTCGTGAGCCTTTTCCGGTTTTGTTGCTAAAAATAGACTAACATAGCCATACTTGACGTATCTAAGGCAGAGAGTTTCAGAGATATATAGGGGCCATAAGGATGTAGTACCTTAAAGTAAAACAGTGGGGATTATAATTGGAAGAGTGGGGGAAGGCATCCGTTGACAGTTAGGGTCCCTATGCATTGGCGTAGTCTGTCTATCCATATTAACAGCACTGGTTAACAGTATCCTTACGCCATAATACACTGAGCAGTTAAGTATCTTCTGTAGTATTACTAAATCACACACACACTACATCCTAGAGGCTGTATACGTTAAACAAAATATTGGCTCAACATTGTCACAAGCAACGATACACACTCATAACTCCAATATTAAGAAAGGGGGGGGGGTCATCATTTTCATTGGTAGATAAACTTGAACTTTAACCCCCTCTCCGATGCTCTGTTGATGACGTCATCAAACCTTTCGTTCTCCGCCACGGTGAAATGATTTTTCCAGTCTCCAACAATTCCTACAAAAAAAAAATGTAAACTAGATTAATAAATTTGGATTGGACAAGAATTGTGTTTTAGATGTTTCAATGTACAAATAATCAGGGGATCGTGTTATTTATTATATATTTTTTTATTTAAATGTAGCATTAGATAAAATAATATTTCTTTTTCTACTTTGCAGAACAGTTTCAGGGGCCCTAAGCTAATGTAAATTTGGAGGCTTCTTGGAAAAGTTATATATGTATTAGGGGCCGTCTAGACAAAGTTGTATATGTATTAGGGGCCGTCTAGACAAAGTTATATATGTATTAGGGGCCGTCTAGACAAAGTTGTATATGTATTAGGGGCCGTCTAGACAAAGTTATATATGTATTAGGGGCCGTCTAGACAAAGTTATATATGTATTAGGGGCCGTCTAGGCAAAGTTATATATGTATTAGGGGCTGTCTAGACAAAGTTATATATGTATTAGGGGCCGTCTAGGCAAAGTTACATATGTATTAGGGGCAGTCTAGGCAAAGTTATATATGTATTAGGGGCCGTCTAGACAAAGTTATATATGTATTAGGGGCCGTCTAGAAAAAGTTACATATGTATTAGGGGCCGTCTAGACAAAGTTATATATGTATTAGGGACCGTCTAGACAAAGTTATATATGTATTAGAGGCAGTCTAGACAAAGTTATATATGTATCAGGGGCCGTCTAGGCAAAGTTATATATGTATTAGGGGCCGTCTAGGCAAAAAAAAAGCACTGTCAAAGCTACCGCTTTCTGGCCTAAAATAATATCATACTTTTGGGGGCCTTCTGATAGTTCACATTTCACCCTTCCTTGTGACGGGCCTGACTGTCAAGAATGTAGGCATGCCATGATGTTAAACTCCTTTATAGAAATTCTAGACGGAATACATCTTTGATTTGAATCGTATAGGGGAAAATCAAAGTCCAGTCAGGGGGGTCCAGGCAGTTAGTCTGCCTTTAAAAAAAAATTAAAATTACAACGTCTTTACTTTAATGTGAATTGTGCTGTTGTCATAGTTATCATCATGTAAACATTAATGACAACAAAAAAAAAAACGTATGTTTTAAGGAAACATTAACCTGACGGAGCTTTCAGTCTATGATGTCAGTTTCAATATATGTTATCAATGAGTTAATTATCAAGCTCCATTATTGAACAGTTGTTGTGAGATTTCAACGGTCTAAACTTTGTTGGCAGCAGTACTGCCGTGGCGACATGTTTATGTTATTGTTTCGTTTTTTTTTTTGGTTTATCATCAACACAATGTTTTACCCTAGGATGGGAAGGGAAGAGGGGTACTTAAATTGTCCGGCATTGAGGACTTCGGTCCACTTGAGTGCTGTGTGATCCGGGAGAAACATATTTCTGACCAGACTGTTCAGTCGTATTTTGTACTTTGGCACACATGACGGCGATGTCATGTGAACCTTTCGCTTTGATGATAAACATAAGAGTAACATTCAGATAAAGATTCACGAACTATCGGGTCGAATGTCACAGTTTCTAACCTTTTCTGTAAATGACTGGGGGCTTGTGGGCCGGGTTCCGGGTTGCCGTGAAATCGGCCGGGAAGATTTTTCGACCCGACTCTGTAATTGTCTTTAGGTTACTGAAGCTGCAGGCGTCGATAACCTTTTGGCAGAACTCGTCCGTAGTTGGGACATCCAGAAACCTGGCCAAATCTTTCATCACTCCCATTGGTTCCTTTTTTAATGGGAAAAACATAATGTTGGATTTAGTAATTTAACATGTTCAAAGTTTTAAAATAAATAAATGAAATTGCTAATAATCGATTAGCGATTATCCTATTACATCTTATTCTGCCTAATTGAATATTTCTTTTTTCACAAGAATTAATATTGGGAATAAACAACGTATATAAAACAATTTATAATTAACAATTTATAATTAACAATTTATAATTAACAATTTATAATTAACAATTTATAATTAACAATTTATAATTAACAATTTATAATTAACAATTTATAATTAACAATTTATAATTAACGATTTATAATTAACAATTTATAATTAACAATGTATAATGTTATGGCATAGGTTAATTGGAAAAAAATATTTAAACAAAAAATTCAGCCTAAACAGTTCTTGGGTAATCTATCATTCCGATACTGCCACATAAAGCTGGATAATCGCATGTCTATGTACAGATAGGGATAATCTACAGAGATCAACTTGGTACATAATAAACGTTGTCACACCCGACGTGTCTGTCTCACGTGCCTGTCTGAAAAGTCTGTCTCACGTGCCTGTCTGAAATGTCTGTCTCACGTGCCTGTCTGAAATGTCTGTCTCACGTGCCTGTCTGAAATGTCTGTCTCGCCTGCCTGTCTGAAATGTCTGTCTCACCTGCCTGTCTCACGTGCCTGTCTGAAAAGTCTGTCTCACGTGCCTGTCTGAAATGTCTGTCTCACCCGCCTGTCTCATGTGTCTGTCTGAAATCTCTGTCTCACCTTCTTCATTCCCTCGTAGAAGATGTGAAAGATGGGGTACTCGGGGTTTTCTTTCTCAAAACTCGAGACCTGCTGAAGGTAGTCAAACTGGGTTTTTATCCTCACTGCAGAAACACACAACAGAATAAAAAAAGAGGTTTTTCAACATTAGATGTTAGGCTCAATCTATGTCATGACCAAGAATACTTTGCGGTCGGAAATGGATTTGAAATGTATGCACTTACATTCATCTGCCATGTAAGCCTCCAGAAACTCAGAGAAAGTGAACTCACTGTCTATAAAAACACTTTTATGATGATGGAACATGGACACAACTGTGTCTTTAGGATTTCGTATCACGTGGATGGTCTAAAAAAAATAACAAAAATTACACTTACAGATAAAATAATTCTTTCGAATTTCTGGATAGTTCTTCCAGAAAAATTCGACAGTCTCGTGTTGAATATTTGTTTTAAAATCTCCATTATGTATAATCACCTGAATGTATATTCTGCAATACGTTCTATCATCTAAGCAATATATTTCATTACAAACTTTGTTTTGTTATCTATATTATGTTTTGTTAAAAAAACACATGTGTTAAAATCTAAATATGCTTTATTTATCGTCTAACTTTTGAAATTTTATTTTCTGCATTATTTTTTATAATCTAAAAAATATCGTTTATCATCAAGAGCATGTATTCGTTTCTAAATTTTGTTTTTTCATCTAAATTTTGTTTTTTCCATTTCATATAAATTATTTTTTTTCATCTAAATTATGTCATTTCATGTAAATTATGTTTTTTTCATCTAAATTATGTCATTTCATATAAATTATGTTTTGTCATCTAAATTATGTCATTTCATGTAAATTATGTTTTTTCATCTGAATTATGTTTTTTTCATCTGAATTATGTCATTTCATATAAATTATAGTTTTTTTTCATCTAAATTATGTTTGTCATCTATAGTCTGCTCCTATTCTAATTTATACATCACCTTAGTTTTCTTAGTTTTAATTTCTTGCGGTAGATGAGCAAACACCAGGTGAGAGTTGATAATCCTTGGAGAAACCTCTTGTTCACTTCTGGTCAGACCTCCAGGCGACTCCAACATGACCTGCTCTTTACATCTGCCCTCGTAGTCTATCGTCTGGTTTAATAACATGTGAGTTATCTCCCACACCCAGTGTGTTCCTAGTAGAAGTTTTAAGATACATATTAGTTGTTGTTTTGCTTTTATTTTTCCGTTCAAGAAATAACAACAAATAAAGTCCAGAACACAGCGACCTATCAGACAACAATGATATGTCCACTCACGACTCACGGTAGAATAGATCGCAGTGCTGATTACTGTTATGTTTGTTAATTGTCATTTAGTAAATAGTACATTTAACAATCTTATATTTTTTTTTAATTATTATAAAGCAGCAATTGGTAGTCAAACAAAACAACCGCTAGGGGAATCACTGCATCATGGGATCTCTTCCAGTATTATCCTCGATTAAATCAGGTGCTTTTTTTTTGTCTATGGCCCCCCCCCCCTAAACATATCTTTAGAACCCTCTGGTTAGGTCCCTAAAAGACCTAAGGGAGATAATAATATAATTGGCTTTTAGGCTTATGGTCAGCAGACAGCAGAGGTAATTGGCGCCTAACACTTCAACTGTAAGTCAAAGATTACGTTATTGATATTTAAATAGAATACGAATAACTTTTTTTTTAAAAAAAATCATATTTTATATTGAAATTGTACTCATTCAAAAATATATTTTTAATTTAGAATTAAAAAAAACAACAACAAAAAAACTAGAATTTTTCTTTTCAATACAGGCTCCAGTCGTGAAACAATGACGTCAACAACGTTGTCCTCTTTCTGGATCTTATATTTCGCTGTTGCACGATTATAAAAAAATTATAAGAAAAGTTATCTATAACACTATACATGACCCCCCCCCCCCACCCCCTCCATAGGGGTTAAAATGAGTATTTTTTTTTCAAATACACGGCAAGCGTTTCAAACTTGGCACATCGGAAAATTTTCACAGCACGCCAAAAAAATTTAAAGAATCAACAAAAATGCATAACTACTACAATAAACCGCTAGAAACAAATTCTTTTTAATTTTCTTTATTTTTGGTGCGCACAAAAAAATATTTCAACGTGCTTTTTTTCTGGCTCTTGAATATAATTCTATCAGCAATTCGTGCCTCAAAACTGTTTCTAACGTGAATGAAACCCCCATTTAAAATAAAATATTCAGCACAATGGGATATTTCCGATCTTATTCCTTACCACACTTTGGATAGGCAAGCAGAAAGATGTCGTCATCCCTGACGTGAAACTCTCTGATGTCTTCTATGTGTTTGACTGGATCTGGTATTCCAGGAAACGGGAAAACCCGCCATCCGTGGATTTCAATACTAGAAGAATCATTTTTAAGTGCATTGGGCAGACCACGTGAAAGTTTGACTGTCTCGGAAGCCATGGAAAGTTTGACGTAAGGCTAGAGTGTCTCTGAAGAGTCAAACACGGAACAGTGACTTGATGTTATGAAAAAAAAATATAATGTGCATTTTATGTAATGAATAACATATTTATAATGAACTTAATAAAATAAAAGCGATTTGGGTTCAGCGTTAAATCGAAAGTAAAGAATTAATACAATAGTATTCCAGTTTAAAATATAATCATGAAAAAAATCGGATCTACCCGAAAACAAAAATAACAGCATACCGATCAAGCCTAAGGGGATATAACTCTATGCAAAGGTTTTTGCAGAGTACAGCTAGTCTTAATTATTTCTCAAAGTTTCTTTGTTGTTTTGGTGAAACCCCCTCATAACCCCTCTCCCGTCAAGCTGCTTCCCAAACCTATGATGAGATATTGAAGAGGGTAGTAGACAAACGAATGGCTTTTTGCCCGAAGACCATGATGTTTATTCCATCCGTTAAGTCAACGCCGTCTAGCGTAACGACCAGGTAATATTACGTGAACTACCCCCCCCCCCCCCGGGCAGATGACCTTACGTTATGGGGGTCAAACAATGAAGCGGATCAGGGGAGGGAGTTTGTCAGCAGGTACAATGTGGCGAGTGTGAAAGCTCTCTTCTCATTGCCTTATCTGGTCACTGACCCATATTATGGATGCAGTGCCGTAGCGAGCTTAACTCGCGCCCGGGCACAATACCTTTTTAACGCCCCACCCCCCCCCATTCGAAAACCATAGAATATTATATGTAAAATATACCATTTGGGCCCCTTAGTGAGTAGAGCCCTGGGCATGATGCCGCCCCCCCCCCCTTTCCCACACCTCGCTACGCCTCTGAATAGGTGTGACCTAATGGTGATCGATGGCCAGTGGTCAACGGGCAAGAAGTCTGTGCGCGCATGCAGCGTGTGAGTGACTTCAGTCTGGTTTGGACTCACGAGCTGAGAGGAGGATCACATGTGAGAACCAGGGCCAGGCACACTGAAGGACGGGCACACTGCTGAATGATTTTGACCGTGTGACACAGGCATTCAGGTCGTTAGACGTTCAGTGTGTGTGTGTGTGTGTATGTGTGTGTGCAGTCAGTTACTGGAGTTAACTCTGTACACTCCTTAAGTAGCCGAGCCCAAGCTCTTTACTCAGCACGTGTTTTCGGCTCGGAAGAAGAGATAGAGAGACAGACAGACACAGAGAGACAGAGAGACAGTCTCGTTTTGGATGTATAGTTTGGTCTGAGAGAAAGTCTGGCATCGTCCGATAGACAATCTTATTGGTCCGAGAGACAGTCTTATTGGTCCGAGAGACAGCCTTGTTTCGTCCGAGATACAGTCTTATTTGTCCGAGAGACAGTGTCATTTGTCCGAGATACAGTCTTATTTGTCCGAGAGACAGCCATGTTTCGTTCGAGATACAGTCTTATTTGTCCGAGAGACAGTTTCATTTGTCCGAGATACAGTCTTATTTGTCCGATAGACAGTATTGTTTCGTCCGATAGAAAGTCTTATTTGTCGGAAAGACAATCTTATTTGTCTGAGAGACAGCCTTGTTTCGTCCGATAGAAAGTCTTATTTGTCTGAGAGACAGTCTTATTTGTCCGATAGACAGTCTTGTTTCGTCCAAGAGACAGTCTTATTTGTCGGAGAGACAATTTTATTTGTATGAGAGACGTCTTATTTGTCCGAAAGACAGCCTTGTTTCGTCCGAGATACAGTATTATTTGCCCAAGAGACAGTCTTATTTGTCCGAGTGACAACCTTAATTGTCCGATAGACAGCCTTGTTTCGTCCGAGATACAGTCTTATTTGTCCGATAGACAGTCTTATATGTCCGAGAGACAGTCTTGTTTCGTCCGATAGACAGCTAAGAGTAGGTATGTATGTGTTGGACCTAAAAGGGAGAGTGCTAAGGCGTGACATTCATCTCTTGAGTAGTAAAGGGTCAAGTGCTCCAGACATGTGAACCTTTCATTGGTGAGTCATTCGGACGGTGCCCTAAGTTGATGAGTTCGAGGCAGCCTTTGGCAGACTACAGGCCACGGGCCTTACACCCCTCCCACGGCCCCGCCTGACGGTTTGATCCGGTCCACCGCTCGTTTCAATGTAAAACACCATCCTTTTATTGTATGACGCTTATCTTTAATTTATGTTAATTCATGACAAAACTCCATTTTATCCTCTTGACCCATCCCGCTGACCTAAATAACGAGCCCCCAATGTGGCCCGCGAGTCAAAAAAGTTGGCCCGCCCCTTGTCTAGGATGGGCTCTTCTTTTCTCCGCTCAGTCTTTTCGACATGCTCCGAATAAATAAGTAAGAGAATTTTCTTCTTTTCAGACTATTCAGCGTAAGGTCTTCTGGTTTGCAGACGTAGCCATTGGCGCATGTGTAAACGATTAACACAATGGCAGTATTGAGGTAGCCATTGGCGTCACTTCCTCTTTCAGGACAAATTTTTTTTTAATCTTTATTTTATGTAAATAAACTATTTATGGAATGAACAAGGTATAAAATGTACACGCACTACGGGCAGTATGTACGCTGCTTAAGTTATAAGCTACATGTATAACAGATAACATATTCGTTGAATAATTCGCATGCAATGAACAACTGATTTAATGTGCAATATTGGTAATTAGCAACATATTAAAATAACAACCCACGTAATGAACGACGTTTGTCTTAATCCACATAAGCTAAATAACAACATTTTTAATGAATATCTTGTTTAACTAATAAATTTATAACGAAACAAATATTTAATTCTAAACCCATGAGCACCTTGTATAAAAATGGAGTATGTGTACTACTGTATACAATGAGCATTGAATTATGGGAGACAACTTAACAATAACATTGGCCCGAAATTAAAATGTCCAGGGGCTTAGTTATTTCCCATTGAAAAGAAAAAAAATTAGTAAGTTATTACACCTAATTAAAAATTTAAAATAGAAACCGTCTGAAACGAAATACATTCGAAAAATGGCCGAGTGAATACACAATTATAAATAAGAATATTCAAAATTGATACTCGCAGCAAATAAAATCATGATGTAAATACGGTAAGCTACATGTAATGTAGACGACAAAGGTGAGGCTGTGTTAATACTTACTTACAGAACCAACTGCCGTGTTGGTAGGACCAAGTAGAGTCTTCAATATATATCTGCTATTTTTTTTTTCTAAATAAAATCTCGGACACAATTGTATCAGTTGGTGCAAACCTCAGTCAAGTCAGTCTTAGTACGGGACTTGCGGTCTACTATCTTGTCTTTATATCAATCGTCCTTGACCCATTAAAACATAATACAGAGGTGTATTAGTTGAATGCTTCACATTATACTCAGAGGCGCAGTTAATGGCGGACATAATGCGCGCCCTCAAGGGACTCTGCAAAGACGAAATTCTGTGAAATTTACATCACTTTTATCATCGTCTTTATATTTCAATGATTGAAGCATTAGATAGACCAAAGAATGAAGTCTTGTATCATATTAGTTGACATATTATCTGCTTATTTCAAATGTCACCGTGCCCTAGACTAGTTTTTTTTTTCTTTTTAAAGAATTTGGATTAGCCTCAACACCAAATTTGTTTATGAGTAGAGGAAAAGGACAACAACAGCTCAGAAATGCGCGCAATTGATGAATGGAAAATAGTGTCACTGAAAAACGAAATAAAAAAACCCCCACACATTTAAGAAATAAGCTTTTATTAAAATGCTTTAAAACAGTGGTCCCTCCGGTCCGCGGATTAAATGGCACTGGGCTGCCCAATAAACATTAAATTATCTCCTTGTTTATATACCGTGGTGTATTTCCCTCCGGATAGTGCGACTTTACATGGACGAGAGGTTAACAATGAGCTAATTGACTGTGAACGGCAGTAACATTGTAAATTTAAAAAAAAAATATACTAAAATATAAATAATCAATGTCCCGTTCGGTCTTTCCCCCCCCCCCCCTGGGGGATCCCAAGCGCCCCGCAGTAAAGTTATCAAACGTCGACCGGTCCGCGGCAAGGAAAAAAATATAATCTGCATGCTGTCATATTTTTTTATCAATAAAGGCACAAAGCCCAGCGAGCCAAAACGAGTCTTTCATTGGGGCTCCGTATAGAAGGGCTTCAGTAAGGTGTAAACATCTCTCCTCCTTACAGGGACTAGTGTAACAATAAATAGGCAAAGGGAGATAACAACATGTCTATTTTTTTACGGTTTGTTTTATTATTTCAAATTATAGTTCTTGTTTAAGTCCCTTTCGCTACATTTCTAGGAACCCGGTACTTTAATTTTCTCTTTTGGTGAGAATTATTATATTTATATTATGTTAAGGTATTGACTTCAAGGTTCAATGTCGAGTAGTGATCTGGTCAATGAGGCCTAATGCATGACGTTCGTTACCTTACGGCTACCATATTTATCTTCACCCATACTTTTGGTATACGTACCGAAATAATAGCAACTGCGTAACATCCTCTTCTACCCTCAAGGTATTGTTGGTCATATCTACCCCTAAAGTATAAAACATTTTTATCCTCCTGCCTACATTGCGACTTCATTGGCCTTTTTTTTATTTACACAATTCCCATTCAAGCAACATTGCTCTCTCCCATCAAACTTCCTTCTAATTCTGTACTCACACTCACGTGTGTTCTGTCCGACCAGCTCTACTGGCAGGCCACAATTTTAACTGTCATTCTTCCTTACAACTATTATTCCACGAGTCTGAAACTCATTGGGTCTAACTCTCGTTCTCTGCCACTGATAACTTCCTCCCACTGACTGACCTAGATAGACCAGCTACAGGGTTATTAACATGTCCAGGTGAAGTTGGTTTTCGTTGTGGTGTATTCACTAAATGGTCAGTATGTTTACAAACAGGATCTGAAACTAGACACTTCTTCCAATCATATATCTCCTGAACTATTTTTTCGTATGACCACAACATTTGGTCCGCTTACTGTTTTCTTCAACCACTTTTACTTGACCGATTTCCCTTTTTTTACATTAATCTTCTCAACTAAAGCTTGAACTTTGCATGGTCTGTCTATCATAACTTTCAACCCCTGTTCTATTTTAGGCTGTAATGAGGCGATCGTATCAATTAATTTTAATTTTGTAAAAATTTTACACAACTTCTCCACTGAACTAAGTTTACTGTTAAATGTTCTATTTTTTAATTGTATCTATTGGTTCTGATCTTAGTTCTTAGAATAATGTCACACATGTAGCTAATTGAGTCTATATACATGTAGCTGAGTATATACAAGCAGCAAGTTGATCACACAGAACCACCAAGCCACTTCATCTTAGGTATAATTCGGCAGCTGTGTATTACTGCTCAGCAATTATATATATTTATAATTTAGTTTCATTCAAAAATTATTCAATAAAGAATAAACAAAATCCGGATTACTTGTCTTTATTATAATGAACCTTTGACATAATTATGAAATTATTTGCAAATGATATATTTAAAAAAATACGAAAAGCTTATTCATAAATAAACTTAAATTTCAGCTGTTTGTTCTTCATGGCTGTGCCAATAAACTCATCAAAACGTTCATTCAGCGAGACTGTGAAATGATTTTTCCAATCTCCAATTTGTCCTTAAATTAAAGAAAAAATACAATGTCATGAATAGTATAATGTTCGTTTTTATAAAGTAAATTATGATGTCGATTTTTTCAAGTATCTTGAATTAAAAAGTAAAACGAGAAGATTCGAGTGAAATTTCAGCAAATCCTTTTATTCTCAAACCATTAAAAATGTATTTACACTGTGCCATTACTTAGGGGCCGTCCATAAAGTATGTCACGCTATTTTTGACCATTTTTGACCATTTTTGACTCCCCCCTGTCACAAAGTGTCACAAATCTCGGGACCCCCCTCCCCCCTAAAGTACGTCACACTTTCAAAAAAAATAATTAATTAACAAATAATTCAAATTTAATCGAAAACTTAAAACGCGCTTCACTATTAAACTGCTTTAAAATATGAATATTAAAACAACTATCAGATTATTGTATGACTTTAATAGTATAGTAACTAATTGTCAACAGTTGTCACAGTTATTCTTTGAAACAAAACTCAATCAATTGAATTTGAAACACATCATTTATCTGGTACCTTTTCATTTACAATGGGCGAGGTCAACTTTGAGATAATCTTCCGATTATGCATTCTATTGACACAGGATAAGAAGTAGATTAGCGAAACCTGACCTCAACCAGTGATTAAATAATAACATGGAAACAAAACAATGCGAATAAAAAAGGACTAGATTGACAAATTATGTGAGCAGCTCTTGTGCTATATAGAATATGTTTATAGTGGACCTGTGAATTATGTTTAATTAAAAAAAATATTCACTAGGCATCATCCATCCATGGTGAAGTGAAGTGTTCATCCATAGTTACGACTGGCATAAATCTTTCCCCATCATCGTTTCCTGGAAGAATAATTGCAGACAGATCAACTTCATCCTCATCTAGCCACTCAACATCCTCTGAATGCGCATTTTCAATTCTGCAAATAATTGCCATTTCTCTTTGCCTTCTAGCAGCGATTCTCAGAGGACGGAGGCCTTTGATATGAGTTGATTCAGGAAAATTTTGGGTTGGCACATTCTCCTGCGCCCGAGCTCTTTGTTGTCCTGTATGTTTCTTCAACATTTTTGTGAGGCAAAGTATAAGTGACACACTTTGCAAATTCGATCATGTAAGCTGGTATGCAAAGATGGTCAATCAAGATCATATGGTTGTACTTTTAAAACGCCCGTTGATCTTGGCATAATGTCATCAAATTTGAGAGTTTGTGCCACGAACAATGAAGAAATTTATGAGCATCGGCATCTGCTCTTTCTGAAGCTCTGAGTCCATCAGTTCAGGGCCGTTTTAAGGTCATCGTAGGCTCTAGACACTTTCAAAGTCGTAGGCCCTCCCCATCTTCATTTTTAATATTTTTCAAGAATGCACCCGCACTTATTTGCTATTTGAAATATAAATAAACTTTTGATGACGTCTTATGTGACTTTGCGAAGACAAAGAGCCGAAAAGTTTACATACTGTAATTTACAGATCTGCAGCTTGACGTGCTCATCTCACACGGTTATATATAGTTACTTTAATACAAACATAATTAAATTTTATTGGCATTCTGGACTTATTTTCACTTTATGTTCTGGCTTTCGTAGACCCTTGAAAATTCCGGAGGCCCTAGGCACAGTCCCTACTGTGCCTAGTTGATAAAGGGGTCACTGCATCAGTTGTTTGGTTGATTGGGATTGGAGGAGGAAAGAATCTCGAAGGTAAAACGTTGAAATAAGAACTCCTAACTAACATGAGGAATTGTGAACAAAACATTGAAAAGAAATGCATTTCATGCTATTTTGACATCAAACTAATTTAAGTGTTTCACAAAATTTTTGAAAAGCTTTTTTAAAGACTAAGTTTTATTAAAAAAAATAAAAATTTAAATTAGAATTAAAATAAAAAATATTCAAAAAATGTGACGTCACACTTGGCCTGACCCCCCCTGTCACACTTTCTTACACCCCCTCCCCCCTTTAGAGCGCGACGTACTTTATGGACGGCCCCTTAGGTGTATTTGGGAACTAGGTGGTTGTAGGGAGGCAGAGCAGTTCTTGTGTTATAGAGGGCCCCAGTCAGAGCAGTTCTTGTGTTGTAGAGGGCCCCAGTTAGAGCAGTTCTTGTGTTATAGAGGGCCCCAGACAGAGTGGTTCTTGTGTTATAGAGGGCTCACAGTCAGAGCAGTTCTTGTGTTATAGAGGGCCCCAGTCAGAGTGGTTTTTGAGTTATACAGGGCCCCAGTCAGACCAGTTCTTGTGTTATAGAGGGCCCCAGTCAGAGCATTTCATGTGTTATAGAGGGCCCCAGCCAGACCAGTTCTTGTGTTATAGAGGGCCCCAGTCAGAGGGGTTCTTGTGTTATAGAGGGCCCCAGTCAGAGCAGTTCATGTGTTATAGAGGGCCCCAGTCAGACCACTTCTTGTGTTATAGATGGCCCCAGTCAGAGCAGTTCTTGTGTTATAGAGGGCCCCAGTCAGAGCAGTTCATGTGTTATAGAGGACCCCAGGCAGACTAACTGACAGGTTATGCGGGCCCTGTACAGAAATGCCTCCAGTTTTTGTGTTTGACACCCTGGAATTTCTGATGAATGGAGGCTAGTGGTTTTATTTGTATTAATTTTTTAATCTGCACATTTGAAATGATTTGTGTTAGTAGCATACAGCCCCCCACCACACTCCACCCCCCAACGCATAATTCTTGAGATTATTTAGACAATATGGTGTCAATTAATTTACTTATGCTTGAGAAAGACTATGTCAAAGAATTGTTCGTATTTCGCACTCCCCGCCCATTTCATCCTCTATTTCATACCTAAATATAAATTCAAGATACAGTATAGTTTATATAGAAAAACTTTGTATAGTTTTGTAGGGCTTAGTAGGCCCGCACCCAGCACATGGCTCCTAAAGTAAATGATCGCCCCCCCTTCACCTGAATATGCACTGCACCCACAACACTAATTTCTCCTACATCCACATTTTATAACTGATGCTGATCCAGCTTAATTAAAATCTGACCTTCCAATATTTTTTTTTTAGTTCAAAACATATTGGATTTGAAAAGATGAATTAATTAAAAAGCAACATCAACAATAGTAACTAGTGAACTTTGTACCTTTTCTATAAAAAGTTATACTTTTGCACATCTCAGCAAGTGGCTCTGGATAGTCTTTGGCTCCAGCTAGTTCGATTTTCTTCATTTGTTCAAAACTGCAGGCATTGACAATGTTTGTACACAGCTCGTCACTGGCAGGCACACTGAGAAACTGGGCCAAGTCTTTCACTGTTTTGACTGGATCCTGGAGAGTACAGCACATTGGAGCTGAATAACTGGTGTTAGGTACAGATTTTTTTACTGATTAAATACCGATTAACTTGTAACTAGTGTTATGTAAAGATTGTTTTCTGGTGAAATGTTGATTAACTAATTAGTATTATGTAAAGATTGTTTACTGTTAAAATATTGATTGTGCAGCTTTCCATGGACGAAAAATAATCAACGCAACCAAACCCCCCCCCTTTCCATCGGGCCGCGGTGAAATTTTCTCTGTTGACCAGCTCGGGTTTTGAAATAGGTTGGGGAACACTCTCATTTAAGACCTTTTTTTCGGACATGAAACTTTATTGATAAGACAAATGTTAAACAAGTAGACATCCATTGTATTGGTTCTCTCTGCCCTGAAGTAACCAATGAAATTCGTTACCTTCTTCATCTCCTCGAAGTAAACATGTTTGATTGGATGATCAGGGTGGAGCTGTTCAAACTCAGCCATCTGATTCAAATAATCAAATATGGTCGGTGTAGACACTGGTTTGAAACAAGACAAAATTAATTTCATTCTCTAGCAAAGCCAAAATGGGATTTTTTTTTTCTTTTCAAAATTTATTTTTGCTTTAATATATAGTCATTTACTAGGGCTACGGATGGTCGTGCGGTAAATCCCAGGCTCGATTTCCAGTGAGGACCAGTGGTTATTAGGGTGGAGTGAATTTTTTTTTTTTCTGAATATCTTGTTTGGATAGCTATAAAAACTTGCTTCCGCATGCATTTAGTAATGTGGCAAAAAATTAGAAAATTTAAGGAATATCTTGAGGTTCCACAGTTGACCTAAAGTATAGGCATATTTCGATAAAAAAAGCAATAATCTTTAAAAAAAAGCAAATTTATATATTATGTTGTTGTTTACCTTTTTAATAGCCTATACAGACATTACATGTAAAAAGAACCATATATTTGAAGGGAAAACACATGGAAACTAACTTGCTTTTATAGCTACAAATGATGTTGGTCTTTGGTGTCCAGTTTACCCTAGTGGTTATGGCTTAAGTCGGTACTGGCTATATCTCCCGTGGTGCCTCCATGGTCATTTCACTATCGGCTATGATGGGGCAGCATAAAAACCGTCCCATTTGTGGTTTAGGTGATCCAAATCTCATCTTACAGGGCCTTCAGACACATACAGGCATTTAATATATCAGGGATAGTCATAGCAGTTTGTGGGGGGGGGGCAACAGCCAGTGGCATAGCTTGGCCCACGTGCCCCATTTACCAGCGGTGGCGAGGCAAAAGGTTGATGGTTCTTTATAATTGTAAAAAAAAAATTCCCACATGGTATAAATTCATATAAAAATATGCACTATTTATTCTTTTTTACAAGATTTAAAAGTTCCCTTAAAGCTCCGAAGTGTAAAATTCAACTTTTTCAATAACCTTGACACACAAAGGGACGTGTAGTTAGCACAACGCCCACCGCCACCTTTACTTCCCCTCCCCCAACTTAAAGTCAGGTACACGTAAAGATCTGGGTGGACTTACACCAGGACCTAGACAAGTCAGTGTCTTGTGACAGTCGAACGACCAACACCCGCACGACCGCTCCTCGTCCCCATGTAACATGATTTAGTTACGAAAAAAATATTTACAGGAAAACTGATTTGTTGTGTGCTGTAGACTAGGGAGCGACCGATATGCCTTTTTACCGATAGTCCGATACCGATATTTTTCCCCAGCATTTTTACCGATAGTCTGATACCGATATTTTTCCCCAGCATTTTTGCTGATACCGAAACCGATATTTTGCTATTAACGAAAGGGTGTCTTGCAGATGAAGAAGATTAGAAGAACAAAAGATTTGAAAAGACAGACTGGAAGACCGAAGTCAGAAACACAAACCATGCCTGCATAATCTCAGAAATCTGCATGTTTATTGTTTAAAATTAAACTTATAACAAGCAATTTGTTTTTACTTTTTACTTGTAGCCTACATAAACAGAAAAGTAAGATAAAGTTGTAAATAATTAATGTCAAACTAAAAAAAGTAAAAATGTATTAATTGTTAATTGTAACTTCACTAACTTGTGAAAGTTGTGATGAAATTAAAATAATTTTCTTCGTTAATCTTTGTAATTTTTTTCTGAATTTACTTGTAGCAGATTTTAAAAAAAGTTTGAAAAATTCAAAACACTTAATTATATCAGTAAATCACTTCACTCAGGTGAACAGTTAACTGGAAGTCTGTAAGTAAACTTTAACTCCGTAAACCAAAACCAGTTTAGAGTTACTAGATTTGTGAAAAAAAAAATGTATCGGCAGCCAAAAAATGGCCGGTCCGATAGTTAACCCATAGTGCCAATATCGGTCCGAATATCGGTCGCTCCCTAAAAAAATCGGCAGATCCGATATTAACCGATAGTGCCAATATCGGTCCGATACCGATCCGATTATCGGTCGCTCCCTACTGTAGACACATGAATAGAGACAGGCCTACAGATCTTTGTATGCTCTTTATTGTGGCTTCCATTTCAGACATTTTTGTTGGTCTCTAATTTCACTACTTTTGTTTCACTTAGTTTTTACAAATTGATTATGGTGCAGCTCTCAATAGCATTTTTTTTAAAGCTACTAAACAAAACAGGCTATTGATGCCCTCATTGTGGGCAGGTGACTTAGTAAATAGCTGCAACAGCGCTGGGGTGTGTGAATTCCATGTAAGGATGAGATGTAATCTCTTAGATCCTGTATAAACTACTAATGGGACGGTTTTTATGGTGGCCCTTACTTCATCCCCATTAAAGCCTATAGTGCAATGGCCCATGGAGGCACCACGGGAGATATAGCGAAGACTTTAGCCATGACCTGAAAAATTCAATTGGTTCTCACAGGAGATAAAACATTGGACTGTCAGCTCGACAGGTGAATGTTTTACCACATGACCATCCATACCAAGCCTGCGGTAACATTTGTCTCTTTGAAAAAAAAAAAACTTTACATTGATATTCTGTTAGGACCTTTAGGGGGTGGGACTTGCCTAATTATATAAAAAGAATGTTATTTGGTGGAAAAATTAATTCCTTCCTGTCCCATTACAATGTTACCATATGGGGGGAGGGGGGGTAGGAGGAGGGGGGGGTGACTCCATGGAGAGAACTGAGGACAGGTCTCTTCATCCTGTTGGTCTCACAGCCACCAATAGGCTCAGAAGACAAGTCCATTCTTTGTGAATGGACAGAGTGGACGGAATATGATCAAACGTAATAGGCAACAAGTATGAATGTCGGATGCACATTAATTGATGACATAATTATATGTCTGTGTGAGTGTGTGTGTGTGTGTGTGGTATTTATAGTATAACTTACACTGGCCACTAAGAGTAGCGTTGACCCATATCTCAAACGAGAGACCCTCGAGGCCGAGCATAGATTTCACGTGCCAGTACCCGGATGTTATCACATCTTTAGGATTTCGGATCACATGAATGATCTGTAGAAAAAAAAATATTATAAATAAAAGAAGAAAGTTTATGAAATAAATGCTGCTTTTTTTTTTTTACATTTTTTAACACATGATCACATAAATAGACTGATGAATGTATGGTTGTATGGTGGTTCAGGCCCGTAGCGTGCGGGGGTGTGGGGGGGTGCACACACATCCAAGGCCGGTCATACATTGCATGGGCCCTCTGACACAATTTGGTACAACCTAAACGTTTCTAGGTCAGTGATAAAGTTTCCCCATTGACATTGTTGCGTGCTGGTTTAAGTGCCACTTCTGCTGGGTATTTAGTATCTTGCCAGCCTAGGATTCTTTCACTCTGTAGCCACACGTTCTATTATATATATGTCTAAATACCGACACTTTCAAACTCCGTACAGTAGTATCGATAACAAAGGCACTTGTATTCCGTGTATATGGTAATATTTATTATAACACAAGGTACATCACATACAATATAGTCCAGCCTCAATTCCACTAAGTACAATAACATCACTATCACTGATACTCTACTTGTGACCACTCTCTACGCTTGCCTCAGCCCAATTGCCTACTCTATTTCAAAACCTACTTTTATATCATTGGGCCCTCTCGATCTGTCCCCATAACTCAGAGTCAGTTGTCAAACGGATGTGTGGGAACTACAAATTACCTTCCATTCCACGAACAGAAAAGGTATGCAAGTCACGGTCACTCTAATATCCAAACGTGATACCTGTGCTGACCTACAGTAATTAAATCAGGAGGGGACAACAGCTGGAATGCTGGGGGGGGGGATGGGGGACTGGTACGCACGTTTTCACTGTGTCCCTCGTCACGGCTATTGGTTTGATCCGTGACATACATTCTATTAGGAGAAGATGTAGTGGGATTGATGCTAATACAGTCCGTGGCAGTCCGGTGATTTATCTGTTTGTCCAGAATGTCAGTTGACACTCTCCCTACTCTCGGAATCATATATCAAGTCCCTAACCCAGGTCGCTAGAAATCGTAAAGACAGATTTACTTTATATATCATCCTACATTCTAATAACTATCCTACATTCTAATAACTATGTGAGAACCATGTTCTCCACAGACATTTGCCTAACAACAGGACTACCCTCTCCCCACTCCCCTCTTCTGCCATTATTCTAGACACTCTTATTAAGTTTAAAGACCTAACTATCATGAACAAGACCGTAGCCATGATTTTTTTTGGGGGGGGGGGTCTCTACCTAGTTTTTAAAGGCAAATTTTTGTCAATTTTTAATGAGTTATAATAATAATAATACAATTTTTATTTATTTTGGGTTGGGGGGGGGGAACACTGCAGCCATCGTAGGAAATTATGTGATTCTATTTTTAGCCTACAATCATGGCTCACAGGCACAACTTTTGACATTTGACCCCTAGGCTCTGAGCACCGGCATGCATAGCAAAGGCTTAAAAGTGAAATAGTTTTAAATCACACGTTATTTAAATATATTATTCATAAATGGTTATTTAAATATATTATTCATAAATG
>JAGDYQ010000068.1:4680090-4775576 GCA_021962125.1 Bulinus truncatus | reverse complement strand
GGAGTTATAATTATAAATATAACCTTAATATTTAATGTAAAAAAACTTTTTGGGAGCCCCCCCATCAAGCTGGGGCCGGGGGAACTTTCGAATTTGGACCCCCCTCCCTAGTTACGCCTCTGAATGTAACATATTCAATTACATCATAACAGTGCGCAGAGTCTGGGTTGAGTGTCATATGGTGTGGGCAGGGCTCGATTTACTGCCGGGGATGCCGGGGATATCTCCGGCAATGAGAACTGTCATCCCCGGCTCTGCTTTAGCTAATATATCCCAGCCGGGGATGAAACCATAGACGTTTATCCCTGAGTCTGTAGAAATTTTTTTTCATCCCCGGCACTGATTGTTTTTCTTAATTTGAGCACTGGGCGTGGGGTGGGCGGTGTCACATAGTGGCTGTGTATGTGTGGGGGGGGAGGGGAGGGGGTACGTAAGGGGATGGTATCACTGCCATTGTCATAGTGTGTCTCCGATGGCAGTGATGGGATGCTAGTACACGGTTTCATAATAGTAGGACTGGTCTTGGTGGAGATAATCAGTAGTTGACTGGTGATAGAATGAGATCAACGTTGGTGCGTGTGTAGTGGACGAGTGAACATGTGTACCAGTAGCTGATGGCCACCTCTTGCTGAGACAGTCATTGTTGGTCAATAGAAGGGAGAGGTTAGTTAGTGCTATAAGAGATAGCTGTGGTTGTAATGTTTTATTCAAGCGTGTGATTAAAGACCTTTTTGTATTAGCCTATATACATGGAATTGGGGGTATAGTTTATTGTCACATACGGAGTTTCCCACATAGAAAAATAATATTTTATAAAACATTCAAAATATTTATTTTAAAAGAAAACAAAAGATCTGGTATCTAAAGATCCAAACAGCGTCGCATAAAAAGTGAAAAAAAAAACAAGACTTACGTGTGGGCGAAGTGTTACGAAATATAACAGGGAAGGGGTGAGCATGGGTTGACATACATCACTAGCTGTAGCACGAGATAAACATGTGTTTGGCATTGTTGTTGATTTAAAAAAAAAATCGGCATCGGTAAAAATATCGGTAGCTTCCTAATTTTCATTAGTGTGGAAAACTGCAAATAAAAGTAGGAAAAACAATGTTTCCGCTGGGGCTCGAACCCAGGACCTTCCGCGTGTTAGGCGGATGTGATAACCACTACACTACGGAAACGGTTATCAAATGTGTGCAAAATAATTAAATATAAACATAAATATCTTTATTTTATCACTATTGTTTATAATATTTTTATATTTTTAGTATATTATATGGATTTAAGGCCATACGTGAAATAATTTTGAAATTCATTTAAAATTGTAGAATGATTAGCGCTGATGTTATATTTAGAAGACGTACATTGGCGAGAGCGTGGGTTAGATTATTTGCCAGTTAAGCTACATAAGTTGTTTTAAAGCTCTATACCAAAATTAATGTTAGTTTTCACTTATTAGTTAAGTTTTTACATATCGCATATTTATATTTTCGCATTTGTTTTTATTGTTAAAAATATCTTTTATTCAAAAAACTTTTAAATACTTTTAAGATTAATAACAACAATTCAAAACCTAATGGTGTAAAAACTGCCTATCCGGTTTAACTTATTCAAGGAGGTACTGACGGAAACCGGTAGTCTATTTATTTTTTATTTAAAGAAAACTACAGAAATATGGCTGACGCACGTGAGTTATTTCTTTTCATATTAACACAAAATAATGAACTATATTATATTGAATCATTTAAAAACTTAGATAATCTTTTTGAAAATATTTTGTATGCTTACGTCAAAATGGCGTTGTTGGAACACGAGGTTTTTTTAGCAATGGCTAGTTTTGATAATTTGTAGGATATAAAATGATATTCGGCACTAGAGCGAAATATATATATTACTCAATATTTGTTACATTCAACCTTTAGATATTTGGCATTGCAGTGTCATAGTTTTACTATATTCAATGTTTTTTTTTTAAATAGACTTCTAACATCCATCTCATACTGATTACTGTGTGTAGGTACTTAAATACAAAAATATGTGTTGAATCATCATGGATATTTGTTATATCATATTTAGAAGTATTCAATGCCATATTGAAGTTAAGAATTTAGTGTCTTATAAAGGGGATCAATAAAAACAGATACTTTTTGTAGCTTTTTAAAATGTGCACACTATTTACAATATCTTATCTCACTTTAAATATAAAGTTCTCAGTTACCATGTGTCAATCATCTTTCATAATTATGATTTTATTGAGGCGAACTGGGTTTTTTTGGTGAAATTACTTCCTTATGACCCCCTTATGACAATTTTTTTAATAAAATGGTCTGGAATTAAAATTTTATCCCATGTTTTAGTACCTACACATTGTTTGCCTATTAATTACTATTGTTTAGTACTGATGGTTATTTATAATTATTTGGCATAACTGTGATGAAACTTTGGACTAGAGTCACTGATTTCTCATGATGTCTCATGTGTCTTCTGAATTGCCACTTGTTAAACAGTTAAGAGGACTGAACCATTTTTTATTTGAATGCTTATGGCTTTTGTCTTCTGTGCTTATTTTTTTCAGAATATGGTGCATACGGTCAGCAGCCTTCAGCAGGCCAAGGAGGAGGGTATGTTACCTTTAATAATTCACATCATGTTGAATTACAAAGCTAATTACTTGTTGTATTTATATAGGGGGGGGTCATTTTGTTTACTGTGTTAAATAAACACAAAGTGCAAATGTGTAATACATAACTAGCCCTTTTTTAGCACTGTATTAGTTAAAATTATGTAAAAGTATGCAGTTTTATTTAAAGAAGCTAAAAGGTTCAATTAATAAAAAAACTTGTACTAAAATGTAAATAAATCTTTAACTAAAATTTATAGCGTGGGTGATTACAATATGCTGTGCTTAGGATTCCTTTACAATAATTAATGATCGATAAATAATCTACATATTTAGCCATCCATCCTTATATGTGTGTATATAATAAAAAGGATGTTGCTGATAGCAATTTTTCAAAACTTTTTTTGTTGTCTTGTCTAGGTACAATTATGGAAACTATGGAGCAGCTGATACTGCCTATGGAGGTCAGCAAAACTATGGACAACCTTCTGCTGGGGTATATGATTAGTTGTTTTTTAATTGTCAATAAGATTGTTGAAATTTGTTAATTATTGGAAAAATGTCTTGAAGTAATCTTTTTTTAGTATTATTTATTTGTTTTAACTTTGTTTTAAACCTTGTTTTGATGATAACATGGGCTAGAGTCACTGATAATCTGATGGATAATTCAATTCTGAACAAGGTGACAATCTTTTTTAGTGCAGTGTTAAATTAACTTGATATTCATGTTATTAAATTACCAGATTTAGGAGTACTTATTGAAGGCTTATTCCAAATAGCTTTTGATGGATATTAAGTATCTTGAATGTGTACATTTTTTATTTTAAAAAAAAAAAGGTTGCCATATGCTGTTCTTTTTCAATTAGGTTTATTTCCCTAAATTTGATAAATATCAAGGTGCAGCACTGTAAAAGTATTTTGCTATATAAAAAGCTTCATTCATGGCCACCCATGACCAATGATTACTTAAATATTACATTATACATATTTTTTTAAAGCGAATAGGTTGTCGGAAACAAAGCATCTTGACAGTTTCAAATTTGAGGGCTTACTGTGTAATCAAAATCAATATATTTGTATTGGTAACTTAATTTATTGGGTGCTTCAGGCATGTATTTTAAAGTCTAGGAATTTTATATAGTAAAAGAATTTTAAGTCAGCAAAACTTTGATTGGCTCAAGCTATTTAGGATGTACATACCAAACTTTCAAAGATAAAAATTAATTTAAATTATCATTACTTAACACCTTGTTTTGATGAAAATTTGGGCTAGAGTCACTGATAATGTGATGGATAATTCCACTCTGAACAAGGTGATAAACATTTACATAAGCCTTTTCAACGAACTTAGAATTTATAGCTTGCTATTATTGAATATACCAATTATCTTGTTAAAATTGTATAGATTTAAGTTCTATTTTCCGGTAATTTCAAGATATCAAGCATCATCTATGTTAATTAATGTTGTTAAAATTGAAGAACTAGAGAATACTTAATGTTATACAAATTAGATTGTTACACATTAAGTATATCTTCTGTCACAGAAAGAAAAATATAATGTTCAATCACTATTAAAAAGTAAAGTAGGTCTTGAGAATTTTTTTGAAATATATATTTGTTTTAATACTTCATAGGGATATGACCAGCAGCAACCACAAGCATATGCTGGATATGACCAGAGTGCTTACGCTGGAGGTGCAGGCGCTCCACAGCCTCAAGTTCCACCTTCTCAGTATGGAACTCAGCCACAGTCACAAGCACAATATGGTAAATAATTTGTCAATATCTGAAACACCAGTTATTTGTAAGATCATATCTAAGCTTCGCCAAAGTTATTCTTGGGATTTAGCCTTCACTTCATCTAAGTTATAAATTTCGACCTGTTTCTGATGGCATTTTTATTACTTCAGGTGGTAGTGGTGTCCAGATGGCATATGGTCAACAGGGAGGTTATGGACAGCAAGGGGGGGATGTGTCAGGAACATATGGGCAAGGAGGTATGCATATTGTTTGCTGTTTACCTCGGCTGCATGGGGAAGTTTGACACCAGTAATCCTGTCATGGCATCTAGTAACTTTTTTCTATGTAAATATATTTATTCAATCTATAATGCAGGTGGTTATGATCAGCCAGCAACACAGAATGTAGCACCAGGTGGTTATGGTCATAGTGGTGGAGCAGGCTCAGATCCATTCAGTCAGCAAGGTGGTTTTGGTGGTCAGCAAAGTGGTGGTAACTATGGTCAACAGGTATAGTGACATAATAAAAGCATGATAAGCTAAACATAAGTCCAGTAAAGTGTTTTTGGAATAAAATTGGTGAGACCTCTGCAATTTGTTTATTATGGTGTATTTTTGTTACTGTAGTCGAGAGTATTAAATTTTCAGTATAATGAACACATTACGAGTTCCCATCAATTTATTTATATATAACACCATTTTACTATAATTGTCTGCAATAATTATTGAATTTTTTGTCATGGTATGATAATACTATGGTAATCAAAACTTGACACAATTTTAATAAAATTAAAAAAATATTTACTGTAAAATGATATAAATTCACATTTCTTTAGGCACATACTAGGGGGGAAACATTGCTGCATTATAATTGGTTTTACTAAACATCCTAAATTTTTAATGACTTTCATAAATGTTACTTATTAATCAACATTTTTGTGGACTGTATCCCTACATAGAGACATGAATTAATCTTTACTTGATTGTCTTCTCTCATTATATTTTCTTTTCAACAGGCTCAGGGTGGATATGGTGGTGGTGGCAACGCTGGCTACAGTCAAGGTGGTGGAAGTGGTTTTGGAGGTGGTAGTGGAGGGAGCGGCTTTGGAGGCAGTGGTGGGGGTGGCTTTGGAGGAGCTGGTGGCGGAGGGGCCAGTGGCTTTGGAGGTAGTGGCGGAGCTGGAGGCTTTGGTGGACGTAAGTAAATACTTTGTTGATTTTTTTTAGTTCTTTTTACTGCTTCTAAACTGGTCAATTACACTGGTCTATTCTGGTGCTGATATTTCAACAAAATTATAATGTCTTAATAACAAAGTGTATATTTCAGTTAATTTTTATAAATTACCATTTGAAAATTTAGCACCCAGCCCTCCTCCCCACATAATTATTGAACCGCAACATGTGTTAAAATGTAAGCTAAACTTGAGCTCAGTGAAAGGTATTAATACAATATATATTGTCTTGTACATCTGGCACTCCCACTATTGGATTGCTAGTAATGTATTTGCAATCATTCAGTGTACTCTACATTGTGGACAATTTACATGAGGCGGTGGAGGGATTTGAGCAAAGCCTTTTGAAGTTAATAGCCAAGTGATGTTCACAAAGCATGTGCAATTGACAAGTTATTTCATTAGGAACTGAATTGTTTTAATGTAAAGCCACCTTATGATTTGGGTAAGGATTTGAAAACTAAATGTAACATATTGCAAAAATATTAACTTTATAGGTAGTAAGTAAATAGCGACTGGTGATCGTATTGTTTACGGTATGGACATAAGATCGCACATGCCAAGATATTAGGAATGAATCCGTGATTTTACAGAAGTTTTTGCAGACACGATATTTAATTTTACCACTTATGACTTTAACATTGGTACAGCTGACATTAATTTAGCATACATTTTATCATTGTCACACGTACAATTAAAAAGTATCTTATTTTTACCTGTTAATGCTAGCATAACGCTATATTTAATATGGAAAGTGTATTTATTCACATTTTTCAAATATGGTTTTTATTTCCATTTAGTAAAGAATATAATGATGGATGGACTCAAACCAGCCATATATTTTCTATTTCAAATATAATTTTATGTTTGTCAGAATATTATGCTCACATCCAACCTGCCATTCCCACCCTGTTATCCATTAAATTGTCAACCATAAGTAAAGATGTGGATTTTTTACATTTCACTTCAGTGATAGATTTCTATACCTTTATGTGAACAAATCGAGAAGAGCCCTTTATTTTATTTTAGAGAAATCATTTCTATTTGAAATCATATTCAGTTTTTCACCCCCTTTTTTATGATTTTTGTGGAAATGAGGTGAATGTGACATTTTCTTACATCTAAAAGTCTGCTGAAATAGCCATTTATGGTTAAGGTTGATGCCACCATTCTTGTGTAAGATTACACACATGGCATTAGTATGGTCATCTTTTGAATATCTAGGTCTTTCCATAACTAATGACTTGTGTAAGGTCGAGGAGCATAATCCAGTACCTTCTATGTGTGGAATTATTTTGTCTGAGGTTGTAAAAACTGCATAACGAGTTCACAGCACATGCACTGTGCGATGGTTAGATTCAGGCACCAAGCTCTGGCTGTAGTTTTAAAACCAAAAAAAAAGTTATAACTATTCCCCATTAACATTCAATAAGTATAATTTTACAAGAAACAATTTTTAAAGGGCTACAAAATAATGGTTCCTAGTATATTTTTACAGGGGAAGTAATCAATATCTATATCATCCTGATTAAACTTTCAGTTTATAAAAAATGTTTAAGAATAAGAAAAATTCTTCTTTTCCTATTAATTTTTTTCAGGTTTGTACCTTCAGTTGTTTCACAGATTAAGGGATAATTCATTTTTAGGAAGTATCTCTTTTACTTTAAAAATTGTAGGTTTATTAATTCCCCCACCCGCTCTTTCACCAAATTTTTTTGCAAGTGCAGGGTATCTCTAGTATTTCCCCTTAGTCTCCAGTTGGTTAAGGAACTCAAAAACTAGAGCCAATCCAGTGTAGCCTATTACATTTTTGCATTATTTACTTCTTATAAACAGGTGGTCCTAGGGAAAATGATGGAGGATTTAGCCAGGGAGGAAATAATTTTGGTAGCAAGAGGTTTTGATAATGGGAACAAGTTATTCAATGCTTTAAAATATCGATAGATATATATTTCATTTTTTTTTTTTTTATAAATTGTTTCAGGTGGCCGTGGTGGGGATCGAGGTGGTGGTGGTGGAGGAGGATTTGGGTGAGTTTTTTTTTCCCATATATAGTTTATTATATCTCAGACTCAAGGTCACATATTCTTATGCTAGATTGAGCACAATGTATGTACTGAAGAGATACAATTTAAAATTTGTTAAAATCACCTGAGAGGTATTGTGTGGAAAATTGATGGTACAATTAAATACTTTGAGTTGTTTAATGATTAGTTCATTCACTGTGTAAAAAAAAAAATCAACGATGTATTTAGGTTTATTATGGTTTTATATAAATATATAATACTGCTAAATTACTCTATTTCAAGCAGGTTTTTGTCCACTATTAACTATTATGTAGATTGTAATATTAAGGGAATGACTCAAAACTGTCACCTAGTTAAGGGTGGTCAGAGTGATTTAATGGTTTCTTATTGTGAATTATTACATGGTTTCGGCTTGATTTTGCAAAAAATTGGTCTATGAAGGTGGTGTGTATATCAAGCCCATTTTGGCAACATTGGTATTGTTTTGTTATGTGGCTCTGATTATCATATTGGTCTAATATTTACAAGGTTTACTTTTTATTCTAGTATTGACTAAAATACAGTAATTAATAATTTATATCATTAATCTTATTACACGTCGTCATGATTATGGGACACTTATTTAGGACTTATATTTCAAAACGGTCTCCTCTAATTAAATTGCAATCATGCCTTAGATTAATGATTTTCTTTTGCGAGGAAATCTTTACATACACTGAAGATTCATTTAGAAAATATAATCACTAAAAAATGCTTTTTGCTATAAAGGGGGATACCAAAATATTGTGTTAAGCTATCATTGTTGATACATTAAATATTTATCACTACATATCTTGAAAGCTCACGGTTTTAATTTGTAATGTAGTAATATATTTCTTTGATTTAACATTTTCACACTAATACAGATGAATTTTGTTTGACATCAAATTAACATACCAGTACATCAAGCTTATGCAGACCGGTGTTATTTTGTTTGTAATGGTGAAAAAAAATTTTAACCTTATAAGTCGTAACAAAGCATAAAAAAATTTGCAAAGATCCTGATGTATTAGCTCAAAAGTGTTTTTTTTTTTTCTGTTTTGTCAATTGGCTATTATATCCAACACTGTCCTGGAAATGTGACACCTCCTGTACCCTCCTGAGTAATGTAGTCCAAAATTATCTAAATGTAAGAAATCAGAGAAAAAGATACATTGTCCACAAAAGCATAATATTCTAAAAGACATTAAACGGCTTGAGGTTTAACAAAAAAAAAAAAAGAAATTTTAAAACTTTATTTTGTTATACCAGTCCTCACAAAGTGGGATTAATGTTTAAATTCATTGTTACATAGCATTCTACCATTTGTTCTTAACATGAAGGGTAAGTATTGATGGTGAGTTGGTGATTTTTTTTTTAGCACAATGTCATTAGCTTTGCACTTAATATAACTTGGGAAATGTTCAACATTACAGATTTTAGAAATCACACTGAATGTGTTAAGGTATGTACAAAAACGGACAGGCTACGCTTACGTCAAGACGTAATTCGTATTTTTTTTTTCTGGCTTACGTCAATAGATATTTCTCCACACCCTAACACTGTCCCTAACCTTATCCCTAACCCCTAATCCTTTTTGTTTACGCAGTGGCAGCGGTAACATCAAGACGTAATTCGTATTTTTTTTTCCGGCTTACGTCAATAGATATAATAATAGAAGGCGCTTGACGTAAGCGTAGCCACTTCGGTACAAAAATGTTATTCCCAGAAGTTTATTACTTGTAATAGAATTTTTTATTTCAATAATTTTAATACCTGGAAACAATGCCTATCCTACCAATCACTCAATTTTAATGTGTTTATTTAAATGTAAGCTCTACTGGCAAAAACGATACAGTTGTTGGTAGTTATAACTGAAAGGGTCTTGCATGCTCTGCAATTGACACATTTTTATTCATGATTTTTGTAGCATTTCATGGATTAGATTTAGATTTATTTTTTGTAACATTAATCTAATAGTAAAGATTCCCTCTCAGAACCTGCATCTATAGTTATGGCTGTTTTGTGGAATCATGAAACATTGTCAAATTTAATGCACATCCAAGCTCTTCTTTCCCTAAAAATGTCAGCTACTCCTATGGCTTAAACCTGATACTTTGCCTAGTGCTCTTTCTACTCCTGAATTTTTATATAATTTTTTCACACACTTCATCTCTTCCAAGAAGAGAATATTTTGCAAACTGGTAGTTTTTTGTTTTTTTAATCATGATTTTTTTCGCTGGACTCATCATTTATAGAATACTGAGGTATAAACTGCTCTTATTACTGAAACGGTTTCATTGCTTTCTGTAATGACAATAGTTGTTATTCATGTTAGAAACAATACATATTTGTGTTAAAGCAGGGAAATTTCCATAAAATGCTTTTTAAAAACTGACATTTTTTTCTTCAGTGTTTACTGCAGTGTTAATGGTTTTTTTGTGTTTAAACTTGTACAATGATTGACTCTCTGTGGACCAATGTTTATCATGAATTGGTTAACTTGGTTAATCAGACAAAAATAAGGAAAGTTCACTTTTTTTTTTATACTGCATAAAAAGTCTGAATGTTGGACATAAATACATAAAAGTAAGTAAAGATGCATATTTGCTTATAAACAGCCCAGGTATCTTATGATATATCAGAGCCACAGAGCAGTACAATGAGGTTACCTTTAACTATAAGGTGTTTTGTAAAATGTGTGGTTTATTAAGTAAAATGGATCATTTTATGACCTGTGCTTAAAACGAATTGGGTAAATAAGATGGAAAGGTTTATCAAGGGACCTGGTGTAAGATATTTTGGAAATGGGGTAACTAAGTTGTCTAGCCTTGCTCAAGCTGTTCTGGGCAAAGACACCAATGACATGGCGGCTTGTGCAGGACTACAGTTGCTTAACTTCTACTTCATACTTCATTCCAGCGGAGGTCGTGGTGGAGGTGGATTCAACAAATTTGGAGATAGGGGTGGTAAGTCCCATGGTCCTTACAGGGTCTACTGGAAATATTTTCTGTATTCTCCTGCGGCCACATTTTTAAATAGTTAAAATACTTAAAATATGGTTCAGTAATGTCTAGTTTTTTTTTATACATTCGGTTTGAACCCATCAGTATTTTATTGTGAGAAAATGGCTTTTTGTTTTATCTGCCATTGGACCTAAATATTCAATCATTAAGCCAGTATAGTTCTTGTTAACTTGTCAATACATCTTAAAATAATTTTAAAATATAAACTTCTCCCGTGCAATGACAACATGCTTTTATTTATTTGGTCAAAGATAAGTAGCCACCTTTATTGAGGGAATGTTATAACCTGGCAACATTTGTTGGATTGACTTAACATATTGAATTTTCATGTGCTGTGTTCAATCAAATATTACATATTATGGTCCAATGATACAATAAATTGTTGTTTGGATTATAACTAGACACTAAACAATTTATACATGCTTGAGCAATAATTAATTGGAACATAGTGTTTACCTCATCACATGTCTATTTGAATGTTTACATTTACTTCTTTGTTAATCATTGTGGTCAAATTGTTTCTCTGTTTTTGTTGATTAGCAGGTGCTCATAGATTGTAAACATTGCTAATTTAATAACCTACAAGTGATAGGTTATTTGTACAACTTAAGATAGTAACTAAATGAGATGGCCTTAAATTTATGATATTTATTTATGTGACATGGTTTATCTTGGTTCTTAAACAAGTACATGGTTGCTGTAGTTTTCCTATGTATAGAATGAATTGTGTGAGGGTTGAGCTAAAGACTACTGAATTTTCTTTATATTCTTAATACCACTATTTGAGTAACTATTATTCAAATATTTGTATTCATAGTTGACTTTTTTTTTCCTAGGTCGTGGCGGAGGAGGTGATCGTGGTGGAGGTGGCAGTGGATATGGAGCAGGCCGTGACATGGAGGTACAGCAAGACACTATTTTTGTATCCAATATGGGTCCAGATGTCTCTGAGGAACTGTTAATTCAGCACTTTGGCAGCATAGGTGTCATTAAGGTAAAGGGCTGTTGTAGCATTTAAGTGAAGGAAATCTCACGTTTGATTACATTTAATTTTTTTCTGACATTATGAAATTGTTGTTCTAATAATAGACTGATAAAAAGACAAATACACCTAAAGTTTGGATATACAAAGATAAGATGACCAGTATGCCAAAGGGAGAGGCAACAGTCACTTTTGATGATCCAGACACAGCAAAGGCCGCCATTGACTGGTTTGATGGTATAAGGATTTTCACTTATTTTAGTTACATATGATCTATTTTTATGCTGTTATTTATTGTTAAGTTAATAAAAACAAACATCATTTTATTTCTAGGCAAAGACTTTAATGGTCGAGTAATAAAAGTGGAGCTCGCCCAAAGGCAGAGGAGTGCATTCACTAGAGGTGGTGGTAGGGGTGGTGGTGGCAGCAGTGGTGGTCCACCTAGCAGAGGAGGAGGTGAGGTCGTCTTAAATGTTAATTAAAAAACTAACTTGCTTAATGATTTTTCTATTGATCCCAGTATCTCTCCCGTCCATGGTGAAAAGACATAGGTCATCACAATAATAGTAATTTCATTGTAAAATTTATTATCTAAAAGTCATATATAATATTCAAAATTCTAAGTTGTATGAAGTAATGGCTAATAATTCTTTGAAATGTAAAATAAGTTTAAGTTCTCTTAGCCCTTAAGGGCGATCGGGACAGATGAAGTGTAGAATTCATCTATTTCTGTAACTGTTGCATATAAAGTGATAGTGTAGTTAGCACATCACCCAGCCACCTTTGCTTCCACAACTTAAGCCAGGTACCCCATTTATAGCTAGTTTACCGTCAACCAACCTTTGCCAGGACCTTGAAAAATTGCAGTAAATATCAACCCTAAGCCGACAGTGCTTAGCACAATACGATGCTCTGCCTTCTGTCCCTCGCGTCAACTGTAAAAACCCTAAAAAAACTTTATTTGCTCGGAATTTATAAAGGCACAATAGTACATAAGGTCCTGTCAATGTCTGGTTGTCTGCAGTAGATATAGGGTTAGATAAAAGCAGTTGTTAAATTTTATGTTAACTTAGAATATGGCACTTACTCACTTTGTCCATTGTTCTTTCAGGTGGTGGCTTTGGTGGAAGGGGCGGTGGTGACAGAGGTGGTCGAGGAGAAAGAGGAGGTAAATATTTTTAAGAGATAATTTATAGCATTTTATTATGGTAACATTTATACAAAATGTTCAACTTTTGATACAAATTTAAAAAGTAAGTGTTTAACTGTTTGGTTCCCCTTTTTTGGCTTCAGTACGTTTGAAGTCATTGCATATGTGTATATTCTGCAATAAGTAAAATGGGTGTTTTATTCTATGTACATTGTTATATCAAGCATTTAATTACAGGTTTTGGTGGCAGTGGTGGTAATAATGGAGGTCCTACAAGAGAAGGAGACTGGACATGTCCTGTAGGGTAAGTTCTTTAGAATCAGTTTAGAAGACAAGCAATTGTGATGTTTCCCATACCTTGTATGTAAATATAACCATGAACTTACTTTCTTCAAAATTTTCTTAAATACTCCATGAAATTTGTAGGCAATGTGTAAAAACTAATGTAACCATATGGGTAGAAAATTCGTTTCAGAGTTGCATTTGTAGATAGTTAATTGGGCTTAACCCCTATAGCGCCACAAGCCATGATCGTGGCTTCGTGTGTTTTCGGTCAAAATTTTTTAGAGCATTTTCGAAAAAAAATGCTCTATTGTCCCCGTTTTGTCTGTCTGTCATCACCCTAGATCACAACAACCAAGAAATGACTTTTGTCCGTTTCGCGATCTGACCTCTGAGGGCCGTAAAAGGGGGCTTGTAAAAGTACCGTTTTTATTTACTATATAAGCTATATTAACATAGGAGCGCCCTAGATCTCAGCAACCATAAGTCCTAGACCCATGATGTATATATCACTTTGTAGGTCTTGGCCTGCCAAGTGTACATCGAAAGTCCATTTCGCGATCTGACATCTCAGGGCCGAAAAAAGACTTTCCTAGGTACCGTTTTTGCTTATATTTTAAATATAAATAATAAAAGCTAATCAAAGGGGCGTAATCATTATTTATTTTTGTAACAGTTATTCAACATGATTACTTTCCTCTCTATTTATCAAAAAATGGGGAAAAATACGGATTTCGTTCGCGAAAATGCTCTAAAATGTCCTTTGTCCGAAACAGAAAAGACTTAAATTGCTTGTTGTTTATTGTCTTTAATTTGCCGAATGAATGTTTACATCCGGTAAGCTTATCCATTACAGCCTGTAGTTATTTCATTTATTCGCAATTTTGTCGAAAAGATTTTAATTTTTTTTAATGAGTGGTAGTGATTTTGATGGGCTATTTTTTTTTTATAGGCCGACATAGCTTTTCTTGGATATAAATGATTTAATTTAATTTTTGATGGATTCTTTTCGGGAAAGTTTGTATATTTAATTTGATCATTTTTTTAAATAGATAACAGGTGAACATTCGTCTTTTATATTTTTTCATTAATTACCCTCAAATATTTATATTACAAGTAAAATAAAAATTCAAAAAGCTTACATAATAATAGTAATGTAAACAGTTATCACTTTATATTTATGCTTGAATTTATAAAATATTAGATGGGGGTAGTCAATGCATATGTGCGCCAATTTTATGACGCATTCTAGATGCATTTTCATTAATATTAGTGAGCGCTTTTGGGGATAATGGTTTCACTGATGCAGTTACATTTTGAAATGATTTTTTAAGTGCTTAGTCTGACTGTTTACTTGTCAGTTGAGTTTGTTTTTGAAGACCAACCCTTCGTCCAGATTCTCTGACCCCCCCCTGCCCCCCCCGCCCGCCGCGCGCCCCGTTTTATAACATATACACTCTTTTGTGTTTTGTATAGGGGGGGGAATAAAAAGGGGGGTTCTTCTCTTTTACCTTTCCAACACCTCAAATGGGAGAGAGTTCTGTTGGAACAGGTTTTTGGGGGGGGGGTTGTGGTGGTGGTTGGGGGGAAATATGAGGGTTTTTTTTTTAGGAGGAAAAAGATTTAAAAGGGTTAATCCATCATTTTTAGAATGTGTAAGACATTGGTTTTTTAATTTTATTTTCAGTGATTGTGGCAATACTAACTTTGCATGGAGAGATTCTTGTAATAGATGTCATGCCCCTCGTCCAGGTGGTGGTAGTGGTGGTGGCGGTGGTGGTGATGACAGAGGTATGGTAAATAGTTAAAGAACTAAGTGCTGACATTTAAGGATTCATATCTTATGCATATTGGTGACATATATGTTTATATTATTTTCAGGCCGTGGCAGAGGTCGAGGTGGTGGCGGCGGTGGATTTGGCCGTGGTGGAGGTGGTGATAGATTTGGTGGTGGAGGCGGTGGCCGTGGTGGTGGAGGCGGCGGCGGAGGCTTTAGAGATAGAGGTGATAGGGATGCTGGAGATAGAGGTGACAGAGGTGGTTTCAGGGGAGGACGAGGTGGAGACAGGGGAGGACGTGGTGATAGAGGTGGCCGTGGAGGATTTGACAGGTAATTGTTTGCATGCTAGTCGTCTGGTGCAGCCTTTTGTAACATTGAAGTGTATTATTTTAGAACCTTTTTCTGTTAATGAGTAATGTTCTTTTTTACGATTTTTCTTTCTGCAGGGAAAGGAATGATAGACGATCAAGACCTTATTAGTGATTCAGCAGTTTATCATGTTCATTTGTATATTAAGACCAAGATAAAATCTCAGCAGGTGGGAGGGGATACTGTAAAGATATTTTAGATGTGATGTTTGTTTTTACCATTTTGTCATTTATTTTTATGTACTTTATTCTGAAAGTTCATTTGGTCCCAGTATTTTTGTACTCATTTTGTATGGCATTGTCTGATCATGATGTTGTAACTTTGTAAAAAAAAAATGACTTGTACAAATTTCATATTATTGGTTAACCTTTCATTTTGTTGTAGTTTTAAAAACATGGGTCAGTGTTAATGACAAAACTACCATTTGGAAATTTTAATTAACTACATTTTAAATGAAATTTCAACAAACCATTGGTTTCAATCAACAAACCATTGGTTTCAACTTAAATATATTATAATTAAAATGAAATGTACTCTAAAGTGTACTTATAAGCAATTGATGTTTTGACTTTATTCCAGTATTTATCTTCTACCTGTGTATCTGAATTTTTAAGTGCACATCCACAAAGTTCATGATGATATTAATAATATACCACCATTTATTTTCCTGTTTAATATTGTAGCACCAAAATATTGATACACTATAGAATTGGGCACATTTGGCGGCTTTCTGAAAACTCAATATATATTCTGTGTGCACATCCAAGTATTTTATAACAAGCTCTGCTAAGTCGGGGTTGAAAGTCTTATTTCCAATATTTTATCAATATCTTGAGTATAAAAACAAACAATGAAACAAGTTAGTAATTTTATATGCATGATTTATTGTTATAATAAATAGACAGTTAAAAACATGTTCATGCTCACACTCCAAAAAAGAAAACACGAGATTTTAATTTAAAAACAAATCATTGATTGAATTGGAGCACTAGATTGTCAACTGTTCTAAAAAAATTTTGCATTTAATACATCAAGTTGATAAAAAAAAAATTTTAAACTATATGTCTGTGTTAAATGTTATGTTAATAACAGAGATCTCAGCCTTCTAGGCTGAGAATGGTGTAAATAATTTATTATTTTATACTGGACAGAGCGGGGCTCAGTTGCTTAGTTGTATTAATAGCTCTGTATCATTGTACACAATCCTCACTGCTGATAACATTCTGGTATATGATGATTATATCTACAGTACTACACAACATTTGAAAACATGAGATCTCATTGTGTGACTACGTGTACAATAAAGTATAAACACTAATTAAAAATGTACAATTAATGGAGACCTGAAAAAGGTAAAAAAAAAAAATTCGGTTATTAAGTTAAGCACCTTGGGTCTTTGGGCGTGAGGCCACCTTGAACATTTTGTACGAGCACAGTATGACTTACTAAAAATGAGTTCGCTAGTATGAACTGAAAAAATCAAATTTAAGAGATAAAATGTCCATGATTAAAATGTTTCTGCAAATCAAAATTTATGACAAAAAAAAATACATTTTTCAATGAACTTATACAACCGGTTATGCACAGTTCTTGAAAAGGCTACTGTGACCAGCGCTTTAAATTTCAGGCAACTAATAATATTTATCAAATAGGAACCTTTCCCACTTCTTTCCCCAATTTAAGGTTAGCCCCCGACAGAGACTCAGTTTGCCTACCTTGTTAGAGACCCGACTGGTAGCAGAGTTAATGCGCCCAGTTATTTTAAAACCAGTAGACATTTTCAATAGAAATGTGGTTCGGGGTTGCCGAAGTGTTAAAGATTAAAAATTAAAGGTTTCACGTAATTAGTGAATTGTCCCTAACCCAGGTCATCATTGTCTTCACAGCTCAAACATATTTACAAAATATTCTCCCAAACAGAAATGTTCGGCAGATAATTATTTTCAGAACAAATCTTACACCAACTACACATGTTTGCACAGTAAAGTGACCTAGTTAAACTAGACCGATGTTCATAACAACAAAATTTTACAAATGTTTATCAATTCTTCAGACAAAGCTAAAAATAAATCTAACAGTTGTATTTGAATAGACACAAATAACAAATCTCATTTTGTACACCATATTTATTCATAATGAGCCATTACAATCATTATTTTGGCTTGTTATAAAAAGAAAAATGGCCTGCTAGAATACAAAAATCTGGCTCTACTGCTAAACTGTTATTTTGTGATATTTCTGGCTTAGGATGTCTGAAGCAAAAACAATCAAACGCACTACATAAAATATTAGTCATTGTGTTCTTTTTTAAACAACTTGTAAATAAATTCGTTTTTTATCCTTACCATAAAATACTTTTTTTAAAAAAAATCCTAACACTATTTGAACACCAAAAACAAAATATAAAAGAAAACAAAACAACCGTCTATTACTTTTTCTCATCAAAATGTCTGACCTGATCCTGATCAGTCTTTTGTCTGAACTTCAAATATTTCCTATCTTTGATATGCTAAAGATAATCCTTGTCCGAATGGTAATTAGTGAAGAAAAAATTCAGAGGCTTTTTAGAGCATTTTCGAAAACAAGCAATTAAGCCTGTTCCATTCTGGACACAGGACGTGTTAGCGCATTTTCATGTTATGTATCAGTACGTTTGTTAGCTTTCAGTAAATATTTGTAAATTTTGGAAATGTTTATAAATTCAATTGTGTAATGCATATATCTGTAAAAAAAAATATTATCAAGACGTTTCTTTATATTTGAAAAAAAAATTATTTTCTCTTAAATCTAACTACAAGTGGTTTGTGGTTACTGAAATAGGACTCATAATTGAAAACATTCGAAATTATAGTCATTTAATCGTCCGAAAACTCCGTCAATCGTTGCATCGCTCTGATACTTTCAATTAAACTCAGAACACAAGCTTACTATTTCATTTGATGAGTTTCTTAATAAATCTTGGTGAAACTACGTGCTGCAGTATTTCGCACCAAATGAATGGGTTATTGAACGTACAAGGTGTAGAATGGGGCCATATATATAATATATAAGCCCCTTAGGAGCCCTGAAGCCCGGCCCTCAGAGGTCCTATCGCGAAATGGACTTTTGATATACACTTGGCAGGCCAAGACCTACAAAATGATATATACATCATGGGTCTAGGACTTATGGTTGTTGAGATATAGGCGCTCTTTATTAATATAGCTTACATAGCAAAAAAGGTACTAAGCCCCCTTTTACGGCCCTGAGAGGTCAGATCGCGAAATGAACTTTTGCTGCACACATGGCAGGCCAAGACCTACAAAATGATATATACATCATGGGTCTAGGACTTATGGTTGTTGAGATCTAGGGTGATGACGGACAGACGGACAGACAGACAGACAAAACGGGGACAATAGAGCATTTTTTTTCGAAAATGCTCTAAAAATGCGTAATCATTATTTATTTTTGTAATAGTTATTCAACATGATTACTTCCCTCTCTAAATTTATCAAAATTCATGCGCGTGGAGCAATATTTATGGCTGTAACCAGGAAAATAAAATACGGATTTCGTCCGGCGAAAATGCTCTAAAATGTCCTTTGTCCGAAACGGAAAAGACTTAAATTGCTTGTTTAAGATATATGAGCACTAAACAATTGAAACTGTACGAGTCCAAAGTTAAATTTAAATCGGTATTTCCAGAAAAAGAATTGTATTGCAAATTATCTTTATATATATATATAGTGATAGGAAACATAGATGTCGTATCAGGCCCGTAGCATGCGGGGGCCGCCCCCCCCCCCGCGTTTGTCTGCCCCCCCCTGCTTATTAGCTCTTTTTAGTAAAATGTATTACCTGTTTTCACGCTACGGGGCTGTGTCGCATCTAACATGACATGATTATAAAATAGACATTGTCAGATTAGAAAATGACATGTGAACTACGACAATGTGAACTACGACAATGCACATAAGATCGTTTGTAAAATATTTATATAAATGAAGAAAACTTTTTTTTTTTTAAATCTCGTAACAGGTCGTTGGACAAACTAATCGGATCAGAAATGTAATGACACTTGCGTGTTAACATTGCAGCGCCAACAACATCTGCAATTATCAAACCATTATACAAATCGCAATTCACTGATTTTTTTTTTTTGTAATTATTTTAGTGGAGTCAAGTATGATTTCGTAGAGACGAACAAGAGTTAGTTAAAAAAAAAATTATTTGCGGGTTATTCTGGGCTCTTAATTTCACAGAACGTAATGTTTGCCTGTTTATGAAAGCTACATAAATCAGTGCTGAACCTAGGGATTTGGGGACCCATGCATTTTGACATTCGACACCATCACATGAGACAATGTACTTAATATTTAATGTAAAAAAAAATTTAGGGGGGGCTCAAGCTGGGGCCCGGGGGGGGACTTTCGAATTTTGACCCCCTTACCCCCCTCCCAACTCTGATCTAAATTAAATTGAAATCTCATTGATGCAGTGTGTCAGGGTATTACGTGCCACTATTTGACAGGGTATTAAGTTCTCTGTGCCATCATTATCAGGGTATTACTTTGTCAAAAAATGTTGATGAGGCACTATTGTTTCTTGTGCAACTTATTCTTATAACTGGAGGCGTGTTTGTGGTAGCTGTGGCTCTTCTTTCTTTGTATTGCTCAACATCAAAATTAACGTGACAAGACAGAGTTCTTTGCTGATTCAAGTTTATTATCAACACAATAATATTATAAAGACGATAAAATAAATTCCCTGTACATATTGTTAATCAATGCGTTAAATCACCACATTTAAAGTTCTAATGATCCATCTATATTATATCCAAGTACTTATATGCAACAAACTGTCTAGAACAATATCTCCAACATGGAGGTGAACTGTTACTCTCATGATCACTCACAACATGAATTAATATATCCTTTTAAGAAAGAAACAACGACACGTCTGTCGTATACAAGAGTGATCCATCAACTGCCTAATTCGTCCGGAAATATAAAAAACCCGGATCTAGTTAAAGTAAAAGTGATCCTAATATTTACGAAACAATTATATTTTTACACGAAACAATTATATCTTTACACCTCTATACCTTTACACAATTATACCTTTACACAGTGGCGTCACTAGGGTTGGTGTCACCCGGTGCGGTAACTCATGGTGTCACCCCTCTCATGACACCCCATAGACATTGCAAAATAAGAATATAGGCCTAAAACTAGATATTTTGCATTTTGGTGTCACCCCTTGTGAGGGTGTCACCCGGTGCGTTCCGCACCCCCCGCACCCCCTAGTGACGCCACTGCATTGATGTAAATGAGCAGATCGTGACAGGTTGTAGTTGACCCCCGGGTCATAGATGGCCCACCATATCTGGTCTAACGCTACAATGTCCACAGTCATTGAATTAGCGCATTTCTAAAATATTCTAACTTTAAGGACTTGAGAACCTCTGGAGGTAACTAAAAAAATTCGTGTAAATAATATTTCAACGGTTCTAAAAAAAAATGCTGAAACGACGCTATTGTTTTCTACATTCTGTAGTTGGAGATCTTACGGCTCAAGTATTGGAAGTAACAAAAATAACAACAACTAAACAACAAAAATAAAGTTGTAGAGATGTTAAATTTACGTCATTGTAGGTAAGATTAACCTTCTTCGTAAATAACACGTCTCTGTTATATTAAAGAAAATAATTTCTCAAGCCAAAAACAATAGTATTATTAAGCAAGTTCAGATCGGGTATTTCAGTGTTCACAATTGCCATTTATCTGTTTTTTATCCCAGTTGGTTAAAATATTTTTTTTTGAAATTTTATTCATCACTTAGAGCTTCACATGTTAAATCTGTAGCATATTTTAATGTACCCAAATCTTTCATTTGCCATATTTTGCACTAAACTTCGTAGTTTGAATTTTTTTATTCACGATTCTTTGCCAATTAGACATTGTTTAAATCAAATGTCCATTACGTAGATGGGCTAGAGTCACACTAATTTGACATTGTTTAAATCAAATGTCCATTTCGAAGATGGGCTAGACTCACACCAATTAGACATTGTTTAAATCAAATGTCCATTACGTAGATGAGTTGGACTTACTCGCAGTCTGCATTTATGCCATTTATTTCAGTGGAGGTCCCGCTCAAACATTAAGCAGGAGTCACCCCGATTTATTGCATTGATATATTATTTTTTAAAGAGGACGGGTGTTGTCTTATATTAAACCCTATGATTGTATTGTAATCTTTGTTATTGAGACAATCCGTAGCTTTATAGTAAGCTGCACTAAAGCGGATTACTGCTGCTCAGAGTACACACGGCGGATAGGGTAGTGACCGGTTTATCAACCATGCTTGGATCTTTTGTAGAACTTCGTGTTCATTGTACATTGGCAGAACTGTGTGTTGGTCGTGTAAGGACAATGAAAGTATAAAGACAGACATGGATAGATAGACATACATATTGATAGATGAAGAGATAAATAGATAGAAAATAAAGAATAGTATCAATGTAGATGTTAGAGAGAATTTCCTGTAGTAGCGCACCAGATGAATTTGGTATTGAACGGAGGTGAGAAAATATGAGTACGCAGACGGTTGACGAAAAAAGATATAAAGGACTGTTCTTCAGACGCCCTGTTTTTGTTAAGTTTGAGGATGGTAGGGGAGTTAGGAGGGAACGCAGGAGTTATGAGGAAGTGTTTTATTGTGTTGACGGATCGGACAAGTAGTAACCTATAGTAATTTATCGTGTAGACGTGATTTAATTGTTGATGCTCACTATTGGATAACTACTACTTTAGATCCAGCCCCGTAGCGTGAAAATTATACAGATGGGGCCAGGCATTCTACAGCAGGGGCCAGGCAATAGCAGGAAGGGGGGCAGGAAACAAATTTTACTAAGTAGAGCCAAACAAAACGCTGGGGGGGGCGACCCTCTGGCCCCACCGCACGCTACGGGCCTGTTTAGATCATTCGATAAAGTGATTTTAATTAATAAATGGAAGTGTTGTGAACTTGTAGGCCTATTAGTTGTGTGGGTAACGAATTAAATAAAGAAATAAAGAGACCAACGTGCCGACCCTGACAGGTTGTAAATTGTTAATTACAGAACTATGTGCTCTTTGTTAATTGCAGAACTATGTGCTCTTTGTTAATTGCAGAACTATGTGCTCTTTGTTAATAGCAGAGCTGTGAGTTGAAATTTATTTATTTTTTTTTGAACTAATGACACATTGTATTTACGCTAAACGTGTCTAGGTTTATCAAAAAGTAGTTGCTTCGGACGTATAATTTGTGATATGTATTGAGCATACGACATAAGTGTGTCATTTTTAAAGGTGGCAAACGTCAAAGTTCATTCTGAACAGATTAAACATTTTCAAAGAAACTGTAGTGGAATTAATAAGAGATCTAGTTACTTAAAGAAAAGGCCAGCTACAGAATGCTAAACACACATATGTAGTTAACACCATAGATATACAAGACGCACATGTATAGTTATAACCATAGATATTCAGGACTTATATCTTTAGTTAGCACCGTAGCTATACAAGACGCACATGTATAGTTATAACCATAGATATTCAGGACTTATATCTTTAGTTAGCACCGTAGCTATACAAGACGCACATGTATAGTTAAAACCATAGATATTCAGGACTTATATCTGTAGTTAGCACCGTAGCTATGCAAGACGCACATGTATAGTTATAACCATAGATATTCAGGACTTATATCTTTAGTCAGCACCGTAGATATTGTGTCATTTTTTCGAAAATATACATCTGTGAAAGAAGTTTGTAATTATCTTTTTATTCGTGCCCATAACCATGACCGCAGAGAATAATACATTGATGACTACGTCTGCTTTAGAGTTAAATGGGATTCACTTGGTGGTAAATGTGTCAATGATATTTGGCAGAATTCGAATACATTTTACAAGTGGAAGACATTGTTTACCAAGTCTTCTGGTAATACCTTGTTTAGCCTGGCTTCAATAAGGTCGAATGAAATTAGTTGGGTGGTAGCAGAGCTTTTTTTTGTAAAAAAAAAAATAGATGCCAGTACTCAGTGATGGATCGCCTAAATTTTAGCTAAAACCCAGCGTCTAGTTTAGTTCTTATTGCGCACAATTTTAAAATAATTCAATTTCAACAAATAAATAATATAATAAATTAATAATAAACATTAAAATACAAGACAAGTAATATTTTTTTCCCCACATTGAAAAAGGTGCCGGTACGCGGTACCGTGCGTATCGTCATAAAAAAAAAACAAGCAATTTAAGCCTGTTCCATACTGGACACAGGACGTGTTAGCGCATTTTCGTGTATGTATCAGTACGTATGCTATATTTCAGTAAATATTTGTAAATTTTAGAAATGTTTATAAATTCAATTGTGTAATGCATATATCTGAAAAAAGATATTAAAAAGACGTTTCTTTATATTTGAAAAAAAAAAAAATTTCTCTTAAATCTAACTACAAGTGGTTTGTGGTCACTGAAATAGGACTCATAATTGAAACATTCTAAATTGTAGTTAATTTAATCGTCCGAAAACTCCGTCAATTGTTGTTTGATAAATTGTTGTTGCCAATCTTGGTGAAAGTAGTTGAATGTTGAAGTTTGTTTCGAAGAAATTTTCAATTTCTGCCCCGGGCTCTTTGAAATCTTGATTGAAGTCCCAACAAATGATGACTTTTGGTTGATTGAGCTGTGCTGCAAAGTTGTCATTGATTATGGGTTTTATAAAAAGTAAGGATAGTAAGTCATGTTGAATCACTGTTACAAAAATAAATAATGATTTCGCCCCTTTGTTTAGCTTATAATCTATATATAATATATAAGCCCCTTAGGAGCCCTGAAGCCCGGCCCTGAGAGGTCCTATCGCAAAATGAACTTTTGATGTACACATGGCAGGCCAAGACCTACAAAATGATATATACATCATGGGTCTAGGACTTATGGTTGCTGAGATCTAGGACGCTCTTTTATTAATATAGCTTATATAATAAAAAAAAACGGTACTTTATAAGCCCCCTTTTACGGCCCTCAGAGGTCAGATCGCGAAATGGAGAAAAGTCATTTCTTGGCAGGCCAAGACCTACAAAATGATATATACATCATGGGTCTAGGACATATGGTTGTTGAGATCTAGGGTGATGACAGACAGACAGACAGACAGACAGACAGACAAAACGGGGACAATAGAGCATTTTTTTTCGAAAATGCTCTAAAAAGCACTGGGTGGTAGTTGTGTTAAAATTTCCATGGTCGTGCAATACAAAACGTATAAATGTTTTGAGAGTATTAAATAGGTTAACTATTATAAACAGTTAGGTTGTTGGGGGTTTTGAGAGTATTAAATAAGTTAACTATTATAAACAGTTAGGTTGTAGTTGTTTTTTTTTTAAATAAAGGTTATTATGAGAGAGACAGATATTTAAAAGATAATATTTATTTCCTATCAAGTAATTGATTATGTTAATTTTTTATTCTTCTACTGATTCTATTTTGTTTTAAATCCCAAGTTTATTTTTTCCTTGATCATGTTTTACAATATTATTGTGTATTCCATAAGTTGTTATCAGTCTAGTCTATTTTGGCACAACTGTCTCTATTAGCACAACAGTCTAGTCTATTTTGGCACAACTGTCCATTTTTGGCACAGTTGTCTATTTGTGGAACATCTGTCTATTTTGGCACGACTGTCTATTTTGGCACAGCTGTCTATTTTGGCACAACTGTCCGTTTTGGCACAGCTGTCTATTTGTGGCACAGCTGTCTATTTTGGCACAACTGTCTATTTTGGCACTACTATCTATTTTGGCACAACTGTCTATTTTGGCACGGCTGTCTATTTTGGCACAGCTGTCTATTTCGGCACAACTGTCTATTTTGGCACAACTTTATAGTCTATTTCGGCACAACTTCCCATTTTGGCACAACTGTCCAATTTGGCATAAGTGTCCATTTTGGCACAGCTGTCTATTTCGGCACAACATCTATTTTGGCACAACTGCCTAGTCTATATCGGCACAACTTCCCATTTTGGCACAACTGTCTATTTTGGCACAACTGCCTATTTTGGCACAGCTGTCTATTTTGACATAACTGTCTAGTCTATTTTATCACAACTGTCTCTTTTGGCACAACTGTCTATTTTGGCACAGCTGTCCATTTCGGCAGAGCTGTCTATTTTGGCACAGCTGTCTATTTTGGCACAACTGTCCATTTCGGCAGAGCTGTCTATTTTGGCACAACTGTTCATTTCGGCACAACTGTCTATTTTGGCACAGCTGTCTATTTTGGCAAACTGTCCATTTCGGCAGAGCTGTCTTTTTGGCACAGCTGTCTATTTTGGCACAACTGTCCATTTCGGCAGAGCTGTCTATTTTGGCACAACTGTCTATTTTGGCACAACTGTCCATTTAGGCAGCGCTGTCTATTTTGGCACAGCTGTCTATTTTGGCACAACTGCCCATTTCGGCAGAGCTGTCTATTTTGGCACAACTGCCCATTTCGGCAGAGCTGTCCATTTCGGCACAGCTGTCTATTTTGGCACATTTTTTTTTTGGCACAGCTGTCTATTTTTACCCAAATAAAATAAGTTTTGCTGTGGACTAAATTTTGACATTCATTTTGGGCTTAATGACATCCTGAATTGCTTAGCCATGTATTAAAAAAAATAATTTAGATGTAAGATATTGACTTTATTGAAATTTTTTTTTTACATGTTTCATTAAGATAACTATTAAGGTAGTCTTTTATATTTTTTGACTTATCTTTGAGATTTAAACATAACATCGTAAGTCGGTATATAGTGAAGATAGTTTGCAAACCATTTAATGAAGTGGGACACTTGTTTATTGTGAATTCAGTTGGAGTGTCAAACGCTCAACACATCCCTGTTGAGTGTAAAACTTATTGGACGTAGTCCCAGTTGATTACAACAGTACAATCGAGACACAACCCAATTGTAAAGAAATGTCGAGGAAATTCTATTAAACATATTAGACATAATTAAAACTGTTAATTTTATTTTTTTCTTTGTTATCCCTATGATATTGATAATTTTCATTTATATTTTCTATGTTACTGAGTTATGGCTCTTTTAGTTGCTATGGTTGATATGGCTGTTATCGTTGCTGTTGTTGTTATGGCTGTTATCGTTGTTATGGTTGCTATGGTTGTTATGGCTATTTAGGTTGTTATGGTTGTCATCGCTGTAATGGCGGTTATTGTTGTTATGGTTACGATTGTTGTTATGGTTGTTATGGCTGTAATGGTTCTTTTAGCTGTTATGGCTATTATGGCTGTTATAATTGTTATGACTGTTATGGCTGTTATAATTGTTATGGCTGTTATTGTTGTCATGGTTGTTTTGGCTGTTATGGTTCTTATGGCTATTATGGCTGTTATAATTGCTATGGCTGTAATTGCTGTTATGGTTCTTATGGCTGTTATGGCTGTTATTGGTGTTTTCAGTTACTAAAAGTACTTTGACACATAAAAGTAAACATTACTATATTAATTATAACTCCCGTATTATAATGCTGTATGACAATTACAACAAATATAGTTGTTGTTGTTTTCAGGGGCGTCTCCAAAAGGTTGCGAGACATCCAGCAGTTGAAATTATTGTTCTAGGAGGGCCAATCAAACACTTTGGGTGAAGGGTTCCTGGGCTGTTGGTGATTACAATGTCCAAAAAAAAAAGAGGATTGCCATGAATAAAATATTTATGTACGATATACCAAAGTAGAAAGAATTGAAAACAACAGAGGTCCATCCAACACCCAATGAGAAAAAGGCCTAAAGGCAAACAAAGAAACAGATGGTTAGAGGAATTGGAGAAAGACCTTAAAGCAGCGGTCGGGGAACTTCTTTAATCATTACCCCAAAATATTTTTGTGTAAGATGATATTACCCCATGGTGAAGAGCTTAAAAAAAACCAAATCGCTTCTTTTTAGCATCTTTTCTATTATAGCCCCCCCCCCCTCCTCGACAATTTTGAAAAGAAAACACTATAGGGGTTAAGTTGAAAAAAAAAATTGTAAAAATACTAACAGGTTTATAAAATAGCAAAGTAAAAATATATACTTTTTACTCACAAAAGTTTCATTTTTACCCCCAAAAATTTCATTTTTACCCCTTTTTGGGGTAATTTACCCCGGTTCTCCCCCAACCGCTGCCTTAAAGCCATAGGAGTGAGAGAGTGGAGGAAGAAGACTATAGATCGGGAAAGGTGGAGAAGAGTAGTATGGCAGGCCAGGGCCCTAAATGGGCCGTAGAGCCAAAAGAAAAAGAAAGAAGACACCAAAGTAGTCGGAAAACAGAATACGTGTTATTTTTTATGTAATATGATTGCCAATAGGAAATATAGAATAAGGAAATGAAAATTGTTTTGTACATTTTATAAATTCTGGATTGTACGAAACAATTCTTTTGTTGCTAAATAAGTGAAATGCGTGCTTGTATCAATATTTAGATTCGTATTTATTTATTTATTTTTAGAGCATTTTCGAAAAAAAATGCTCTATTGTCCCCGTTTTGTCTGTCTGTCCGTCTGTCCGTCATCACCCTAGATCTCAACAACCATAAGTCCTAGACCCATGATGTATATATCATTTTGTAGGTCTTGGCCTGCCAAGAAATGACTTTTTCCATTTCGCGATCTGACCTCTCAGGGCCGTAAAAGGGGCCTTAGTACCGTTTTTTACTATATAAGCTATATTAATAAAGGAGCGCTATATCTCAGCAACTATAAGTCTTAGACCCATGATGTATATATCATTTTGTAGGTCTTGGCCTGCCATGTGTACATCAAAAGTTCATTTCGCGATAGGACCTCTGAGGGCCGGGCTTCAGGGCTCCTAAGGGACTTATATATTATATATACACCTTGTACGTTCAATAGCCCGTTCATTTGGTGCGAAATACTGCAGCACGTAGTTTCACCAAGATTTATTAAGAAACTCATCAAATGAAATAGTAAGCTTGTGTTCTGAGTTTAATTGAAAGTATCAGAGCTATGCAACAATTGACGGAGTTTTCGGACGATTAAATGACTATAATTTCGAATGTTTTCAATTATGAGTCCTATTTCAGTAACCACAAACCACTTGTAGTTAGATTTAAGAGAAAATAATTTTTTTTCAAATATAAAGAAACGTCTTTATAAATTTTTTTTACAGATATATGCATTACACAATTGAATTTATAAACATTTCCAAAATTTACAAATATTTACTGAAAGATAGCATACGTACTGATACATAACATGAAAATGCGCTAACACGTCCTGTGTCCAGAATGGAACAGGCTTAATTGCTTGTTTTACTTTTAATATCCAGTTCTCGTTACAGCGACCACAAATCTGCCTCTTCCTGACCGCTCTAATGAAAAGCTGGATTTAGTAATCGTATCTGGAGAGAAGACATTCAAAAAGTGCCCATAGTAGAAGATGATGTACTGTTGCAAATCTCTTTCAGAAAACAAGGGTTGAAAAAGGCTGTAAAGTAAGAATGGCGATTTTTGTAAACATCCACCGTGAAAGCATTCATCCAATCTATATCGATTTGAAAGATTACAGATTTAGTATGATTCATCTATATCGATGTGAAAGATTACAGATTTAGTATGATTCATCTATATTGATGTGAAAGATTACAGATTTAGTAAACTTTATGGAGCAAGACCAAACCGTGAATCCGAATCGTTAATTATTACTAAAGGACAGATTCGAACGTATAAAAACATTTCGGTCTGAAAGTGGTATACGAGATGCTCAACACATCAAGATATGACTAAGAAATATGTATATCCCATTATCAGAAATATATCTTATTTGGCAGAACTTAATTCAGAAATTAAAAATGTGTTTAACCTGAATCTAGCCTCACCATACAAGCTTGAACTACAAGGTAAAAATGTTCTACCTGCAGATACTGATGATGGTATCCAAGACTCGCAAATATTGTATCTAAGAGTCTGTGAGAAACGTAAACAAGGGTGGATAGAATTTATAAGGGAACAGAAGCCTTTTGTAGCGTCATATTATAAGATAATAAAACGCACCAGTCCCATAAATTCGTAAAACGCAAGTTTTTCGACATTAAAAAGTTCAAAAGTCAACATAAAATTCAAAGACGAACTTGAGTTTTTTTTAAAGACAAAATTTTTTTACCACAAAGGTAAATAAAATCTGTAATGCAACAATAACGTACAGGGTTCCGATAGGTCTGAGGCTTTCAATAGATAGCCATCTATTTAGATATGGATGGGCTAATAAGAATTCATTTCTATTTGGTACAGATGATATGATAAAAGAAATTTTTCACAAGAAATTTCGTGCATCCCCCTGGATTTGATTATTGAACAAAAGAAAATGTCCAGACGATTTAAATGGAGTTTGATTGATAATGATTGCATGCTTGACATATAGGTATTGTTTTAAGTAATATTAGCAACATGGCAGATCATTACTAGACATGCGCAGTGATTCTGTAGCGCTACCAGTTGTTGACAACAGAAGAGTTTTATTTGAATGTAAACGTAAAGAACAAGTAATTCATTACTTTTTAAAGTTTGCGACGGTATTGTTGATTGTACTATTGAATTTGAGCCTGTCATTCAGATGTCCCCCCCAGCCCCGCGATCTGCCCGGCACCGGTCCGTGGATCAAATATTACTGGGCCGCCCAAGACACATTCAATTATTTCCTTTTTTATTTACTGCAATGTATTTTACTCGGGGGGGGGGTTGCAATATAAATTGATACAGTTACATTAAAGTTTTAACACGGGATATTTCATGAAAAGATTTCAAAGTCTTGACAGTTGTGGGTGTCTGTTGCCCAGCCACTTCCTTCTTGCACGAAAAGCTGGACTACAGGTGGAAGACAGAGTGAGAGAGAGGGGGGAATAGAAAGAGAGGGGGGGAGAGAGAGGGAGGGAGAGAGAGAGGGAGAGAGAGAGAGAAAGAAAGAGTGAGAGATGGATAGATAGATAGATAGATAGATAGATAGAGAGTGAGAGAAAGAAAGAGTGAGAGATAGATAGATAGATAGATAGAGAGAGAGAGAGAGAGAGAGAGAGAGAGAGAGAGAGAGAGAACAAGGTTCTAGCCTTGGCGAACTATCACGATTGGCTATCACGTAGTACCAGAAATTGTTAAATTAATGTCACATAGTACAAACAATATTACTGACCTGGAAGTCAATGGCCACAATGAAGAGGTCACTAACTACTTGTGGATCCAACAATAAAAAACTAAAAGACATTGACGGAGGAGCAGTCGTCCAATGAGAACACAATCCTTTAACGCCACATAAATATACAACCATTGGTGTCTTTATAAAACAAGATGTTATGATTGGCTGACATTATTTATTTTTGATTCAATCGACCTACTAGTAGTGTGACCTTGTTAATTTTCTTGACATCGAATCTTTGAGAAAACATGTTGAATACACGAAAAGTATCAGAAAATAAGGACGGATTTTTAATTTGGTTTACAGCAAAGGGAAATCCGTTCCCGTGGAGCCATAACCTTACCTATTGTCTGGCTAAATTAAAAAAAAACAAACCCAGATGAATAATTCAAACTCCTGAAAAAAAAAGTTCTCCAAATAAATTAGCATTTTTCAGCTACTGACGTCACTTTTAGATCTATGAATGGAATATTTAAGTGCATGTAAGTAGAGTGCAGACAGACCTTTCATTAATTAACAGATTATAAACATTATTATTATTATAAAAAAAAACAACAAGTGATCAAGTAATTTAAAGTAAAACTAACGGAACATCACGTGACTGTTTAGGTTGTTATAATCTGTTATGTACCAATTCGATGAACTAGAATCAATCAGAAATATTCCTTTAAGAGTCCTCAGGTTTTAAAATGTATTTTGTGTAGAAATTTTTGTCAAATAGCAGACAGTTTAGCTCATTTTTACTAGCACTGCCAACAGGCCCGTCAAGGGTAGGTGGAAATCTGAACACTTTTCTGGGGTCACTGAGCCGCAGTGGCGTAGCGAGCTTAACATACTCCCGGAGCATTATACCTTTTTAGCGCTCCCCCCCCCCCAATTAAAAAATCATATAATATTCTAAGTAAAATATACCATTTGGTGTGTAGCACCTGGGTCATGATGACCCCCCTTGTCTCCCTCCTCACTACGCTACTGCTGAGCCATCAGCACACCTTTACTTTTCTTAAGGTGCTCTACAAAGATTAAGAGATTACAGTTTATTTTTTTTTTAAAGATTGTCAGATGTCCTCAAAAGATTAAAGGAACTAAGGTGGCAGCCAATCTGCCAGTAACTTAAAATAATTGAAAGCTAAATGACGTCATTGATTACAGCACCAGTTCTCACTTAAAGTATTAGTCATGATCCACCAGCCAGCATCACTTCGTTGGCAACAATCCACAAGCCAGCATCACTTAGTTGGCAACAAAGTTTAAATTTATACACAATTACAACTATATTAAATTCTAAAACTATGTCATCAGCAAAGTACAAGTGGAAAATCTTAAGGTCTGTATACAAATCAGACACCGTTTTATTTTTGTCTTTCTCAATTCCTTTTAAATGTCTTTTTTTCTAAATATAGTTCTCATCACAGAATACGTGCCGTTCATATTAGTCAACCATCAAATTGAAGTATGTATATATACATATTAAATTTCCAAATAGAAATAGTCATGCTCATGCGATCTCAAAAAGTAATATTCTCAAAAATTAATATTCTCAAAAATAATATTCTCAAAAAAATCTCAAAAAGTAATATTCTCAAAAAGTAATATTCTCAAAAAGTAATATTCTCAAAAAGTAATATTCTCAAAAAGTAATATTCTCAAAAAGTAATATTCTCAAAAAGTAATATTCTCAAAAAAGTAGTATTCTCAAAAAGTAATTTTCTCAAAAAGACAATTTAAAATATTTTCTCAGAAAATATGCATAATTTATAGGTCTAATTAGTTATAGTGGGTTGGTTGAATGGGGAGACAAGACTGCCGGTGTGGGGGTTCGGGAAAGGAGCGGGTGGGGGGTGGGGGGGGGTTAATGTACCGCTAAATTTGCTGATACCGTATTTGTTTTAAACAAGCAATTAAGCCTGTTCTATTCTGGACACAAGACGTGTTAGAGCATTTTCGTATTATGTATCAGTACGTATGCTATTTTTCAGTAAATATTTCGTGCCGCTAATCAAACCTTCCAATGAGGTATTCAACATCATATTGGCTTGCTTTAGCAGGCTTTCCAGCTAGTATCTATAATAAATAATAATAATAATAACATACAACAAACATTCGACCAAATATTTTGACCCTATTGCGTTATTTACTAACGCTTAAAATCTGAATATGAATTTATTATTTTTACATATCGCTGAAATATGTACTCAGTTGTAATACTTACCCAGGATTATCGGAAACAGAAGACGGTAAGCTAACATTATGCTTGGGTCCTTAATGAAGTTTTTAATCCAACTAGACACAGGTGAATGTAGTTGTGATATTTCGGAAGCAAACGAGCCGCATGTGCGAGATATGTAAAGAGATTGGCTTTTCAATGTATATCACAGGTGACACAGTCATGGGCGTATTCATGGGGGGGGGGCAAGGGAGGCATTTGCCCCCCCCCCCCACATTTTGAAAAAATGTCATATAAGAGGGGGACATTTGCTTCCCCCCCCCCTTACATTTAAAAAAAATGTCATAAAGTTGTTATTTGCCCCCCCCCCCCTGGAAAATTTTTGCCCCCCCCTGGAAAAATTCCTAACGACGCCCATGGACATAGTCTGTTATGATCTTAATAACTGGGGTCCCATCAGTTCAAAGTACCGAAATTTAACAAGAATTAGTTTGACCATATTACATTTCAACTGATACAGTCTGATGTCATCTTGATAACCGATGTCTCAACTAGCTGCATATCAAATGTGTCCTGTCGAACTAGACTTTATCAATGTGTCTTACAACTGACACAGGTTTTGGTGGTCTTGATATGTGAAGGCACAATCCAAATTTAAACAGAACGTGACTAGTTTGTGTTAGTCACAACTGTCAGTCTGGTGTGACTTGAAATCTGGGAACAAATGGGGAAAATTATTAAACTTAGCCACTTTAGAATTAAATGTAATGGGCAATATGGAGGGGGGCATTGAGGCAAAAGACTTTTTGTACCAGGGTGACAGAGAGGTTGGGTCAGGTGACAGAGAAGTTGGGTCAGGTGACAGAGAGGTTGAGTCAGGTGACAGAGAGGTTGGGTCAGGTGCAAAGAGGTTGCAGGTGAAAGAGCGGTTGCAGGTAACAGAGAATTTGGGTCAGGTGACAGAGAGGTTGGGGCAGGTGACAGAGAGGTTGGGTCAGGTGACAGAGAGGTTGAGTCAGGTGCAAAGAGGTTGCAGGTGAAAGAGCGGTTGCAGGTAACAGAGAATTTGGGTCAGGTGACAGAGAGGTTGGGGCAGGTAACAGAGAGGTTGGGTTAGGTGACAGAGAGGTTGGGTCAGGTGACAGAGAGGTTGGGTCAGGTGACAGAGAGGTTGGGTCAGGTGACAGAGAGGTTGGGTCAGCTCCATTAATAGCACTAATGGCATTTGTTAGATTTCAGTGTCAACATAAATGCTCTTTAAATTACAGTTCGTGTTAGTTAAATGTTGATTTTTCAAGTTTACCAAATTACATTTTATCATTTTTTTGTTATAACTCTAAAACATATGCGCATATTAATTTTAATATGAACGGGTATGATTGTGGAGTAATTTCCAAATGTTGGACTAAAAAAATTGAAAAAAAGGCAGCACATTTTGTCAAAGAAAAATTTTATTGAATAATTTATTATCTATCTATATTTATCCATAATTATCTATATGTGTCATGTCGAAATACTGCCTACATTTTGTATACTTTGAAAACATCTAGGTACTCGGACTAAAGACAACTACCATCGCAGGCATCCGTTGTGCTCGGATTCAAGACAAATACCATCGCATACATCCGTTGTAGTCGTACTAAAGACAAATACCATCGTAGGCATCCGTTGTACTGTACTAAAGACAAATACTATCGTTGTAGGCATCCATCATCTCTGTGTTATTGTTGTCATTACTTATTGCTACAATCCAGGGCCAGTTTGTTACTGGCAAATAGATCCTATAAAATATAGGGACCTTAACGCAAAGAAGAGTTAAAAATAACTCGCGATTAATGATTGGATTGAGGGGAGGGGCAGTGTTTCCTATAAGCAGTGCGTGCACACACACATTGCAACACTTGGCAAAAATATTTTGTATATTAGACATCGCTATGTAGCGTATACTATTTCAAATTTTCTCCCAAAGTTGGCCATAGCTGGTATCCATATAGAGCCCGTACTTAAACTCTGCCTGTGATGATAGCCCTCAGAAAAATTACAGGAACGTGTAAGGGATGAATGGGTATAACCAGTTTGGGGCCCCTCAATTTATTTCGCTGATCAGCCGAATATTTTTTTTACAGCGATGAATTACAGAAGTTAAAAATACCTTAATTTTTCTTTTGATTAATTACTAAATTTACTATAAAGTACAGTGACTATTTTGAACAACAGTGTGACGGAATTGTTCTACACTGTGAAATTGTTTTTGGTCCCATCCCCTTCGTGTTTATAACATGATCTGTTAAAAAAGTCGTAAAGAATTTCTTACTTTCACTAAATAATGAGAGCGGGATAAATGGCGGTGGGGAGATTTCGTGAAATCGATTGGGGGGGGGGGGAATGAACCAAATTCGGTGTGATTGAGAAATCCCTGTAAGGATGAGATGAAATCTCTTAGAGCCTATAAACCACCAATGGAACGTTTTTTTCAGCGCCCTTCTTTCATCGACACCATGACCGACAGAGCTATGACCATGTAGGCACCACGGGAGATATAGCGGGGACTTGATCCATGAACTGAAATATCCATTGGTTTTTTTTTCACCGGAGATCGAACCAGAGACCCTCAGGTCGACAGTTGATTTCTTTACCGACCATTCGTTCCCCATCAACCAAACCCAGTACGGAGAGGTCAATTTAAATTCAGTAGGGGGATAATGTACAATGTATTTACAATATTTTCAGTTTGGTTCTGACCTTGAGCGAGAAGATACGCTAACGGGGGAGAGGAGGAGGAGGGGGGGGGGGAAGCATCTCTCGTACTGTACTCTCCGAGGAGGGGCAGGCGATCAATCGTGGGGTCGTTGACGTAGTTTTGACGCATACCGGTTTAAGAATGGTAAACAAAGCGCTTGTGTGTGTGTGTGGGGGGGGGGAGAGAGGGGGGTGAAAGGAAGAGGAAATAACGTTACGTAATAGCTCAAAGGGCCCGTTCCAAAATTACGTCACTTAAATTTAATGAGCACTTTTCTGAGTGTATAGTTGGGAAAGGGGTGGTCAGTGTAATGTGCCATATTTTTTTTTATTGACGGCAATGGTATATCTTCAGTATAATAATGTAATCGTACCGGTATTCCTTTGGGGGTATTGCAGTATATATTTTACAAATTATATCATAAGCATATCATAAAAATAATTACACTACTACTACCATTTGACATAATTTTACTTGAAGTCGAAGAGGGAGCATAAATTGTTTGGAAAATAGAAAAATTGACTAATAAATGGATCCCCCCCCCCACTTAAAGTAACTCTTGAATTATTACAAATATAATAACCAATGTTTTATTACCAGTATTCGAAATCAATTTTGATTATTTTTTTAACTCTGTTATAATTGCTTACCCAATATTCTATAGGCAAACTAGCAGTTCGCTTAGGGACGTTAAAAAGTAAAGGATCCTTCAGTTAGAACGTCATATAAAAATATTATATTGGAAATTAATGATATTCTAGTAATAGATTATAACGATCAATTGTCAGATAAATTAATACAAATGTAAACATTCATGCAAATCTATTACTAATGTGAAGTCATTTGGAAAATGCACGGTCAAACAAGGGTTTTCGCTTCAAGCTCTTAAGTGTGCAACTTATACGTTATGACTGGTGAGTTAAAACAGATTTAGAAAAAACATTTTCTACATGTTACTTAATTTTTTTAAACATTTAACTAACACATGAGCCTTTAAAATAAAACCCCAATAGGATTAAATAGCTTATTACATTGGAAAGTAAACAACAACAAGAAATAATAAAGATTAACTCAGTTATTGTTGAACACTTTAAAAAACACATTTAAATAAATAATAATATAAAAAAAACGAAATAATAATAATAATAAAGAAAATAAAAGCATAGTATAGCATTCCATTTCTACAATATTGAGTAAAATTACTTGCGTGAACAATTTATGTTTACACATCGCTAAATAATGTTTACACATCGCTAAATTATGTTTACACATCGCTAAATATTTAGATCAGATATAACACTTACACAGGTTTAGCTGATAAAGTTCCGGTACGCTGTCATCGTGACTCTTAGGTGCAGACTGGACTGAATAACACAGGGTGAATCTAGGCCTGATGATTGCAAATGGCTTAACGATATCCGCAGATCGGACATATACTCACAGCTGGACTGGTCAACGAATTTCACAGTCAGATGTCCACTGATAAATGGACGGCCAAAGAGCGGCAGTTCCGAAACTAGCAAAGCGCTGGACTGGCCAAAGTTCGTCTCAACTGACTAAATGCCTGTTCTAAACTGACAACTGTCTGGGTGTAATCCTAATAGCCTAGATGATACCTGGCGAGCTGCTGATGATAAGCTCATCGGTTTGGCGATTAATATGCCGTTAAACAGTGAAAGCACATCACGCAATGCAGCGCTCGAACCGATTTGTGTGCGAATCCCGCTGCCCGACAGCCACACGAAAGCCACGCCTTTTGTATTGAACTCACACTCACAGCACGGGCTGGATGCGAGGATATTATTTTTGCATGTTGTTATGTTTGCATGTTGTTATGTTTGCATGTTTTTATGTTTGCATGTTATTATGTTTGCATGTTGTTATGTTTGCAGTAATTGTGTTTGCATGTTGTTATGTTTGCATGCTATTAAGTTTGCATGTTGTTATGTTTGCATGTTGTTATGTTTGCATGTTGTTTTGTTTGCATGTTGTTATGTTTGCAGTAATTATGTTTGCATGTTATTATGTTTGCTTGTTGTTATGTTTGCATGTTATTATGTTTGCATGTTATTATGTTTGCATGTTATTATGTTTGCATGTTATTATGCTTGCGTGTTGTTATGTTTGCATGTTATTATGTTTGCATGTTATTATGTTTGCAGTAAATATGTTTGCATGTTATTATGTTTGCATGTTGTTATGTTTGCATGTTATTAAGTTTGTATGTTATTATGTTTGCATGATGTTATGTTTGCATGTTATTATATTTGCGTGCTGTTATGTTTGCATGTTGTTATGTTTGCATGTTGTTATGATTGCATGTTGTTATATTTGCATGTTACTAAGTTTGTATCTTATTATGTTTGCATGATGTTATGTTTGCAGTAATTATGTTTGCATGATGTTATGTTTGCATGTTATAATGTTTGCATGTTATTATGTTTGCATGTTGTTATGTTTGCAGTAATTATGTTTGCGTGCTGTTATGTTTGCATGTTGTTATGTTTGCATGTTATAATGTTTGCATGTTATTATGTTTGCATGCAAATATTACATTGCTATAGTAAGAGAATTTTTAGCAATTTAAAAAAAAATAACTTTATCAACATTTGAAGTTATCTTTCATTGCATGGACTTTTTTGTCATTGATCGCCCTATGCTGGGACAAAGATATAAATTTGGGGATCTATGCTGGGACATAGATATAAATTTGTGAATCTATGCTGAGACATCGCTAGGTCTATTTTTAGGTCTATTTGAGGCCCCAGGCAAATAGTTATAAAGTACCATTTAGCATCAGATTTTCTAGAAATGATTACCTGAAAGATTTGACCCTTTAGCAGTGTTTAACCCAGGTGATTGGTAAGTTAGCCTTACCGTCAGAACTATTCTGACGAAACTATGTGTAATACAATTTTAACGGTTTAAACTGAATGTGGGTCCAATTCTCATTTGGGCCTACGGTCTTGTGCTGATAGTATTTATTAATGTAAAGGCTAACATGGTCACCGTAAACCTTGACAGTAAAAATAAAACACCAAATAATTGTCATGGGTACCTAGTCTGCCGATTTATTTACCAGGTATTGCTGTATTTCGTATTCTTTACAAAGATAGATATCCTGTAAGTAAAACATCTTTTTTGTTTGTTTGTTTTTTCCCTAATTTTTCCCTTTTTCTATTTTTACACTTAACATTTGTAAATAAAATGAATTAAAATATTATCTCAATCGCGAAAGTGAAACCATTCTTAATATTAGTTATAGATTATCTGTTAAATTATGGTATGAGTCTTTAGGACCATATATATACATAGGAGCCTGAGATAAACTTTAACTTGAGTCATAACTAATATTTCGGTAATAATTCTTGAGTCCCCTTTTAATGTTATTTTATCATCATTTATGTTTATGGCACAATAAGGAGTGTCCAGCCTGCGGTCAACATAGGGTCAATGCTGGGCCTTATTTCAAAAATGTCCAGCCTGCGGTCAACATGGGGTCAATGCTGGACTCTTTTTAAAATGTCCAGCCTGCGGTCAATATAGGGTCAATGCTGGGCCTTATTTCAAAAAGTCCAGCCTGCAGTCAACATATGGTCAATGCTGGGCCCTTTTTTAAATGTCCAGCCTGCGGTCAACATGGGATCAATGCTGGGCATTATTAAATGTCCAGCCTTAGGTCAATACGGGGTCAATGCTGGGCGTTATTTAAAAATGTCCAACCCGCGATCAACATAGGGTCAATGCTGGGCCTCATTTCAAAAAAATTCAGCCTCTGTCAATATGGGGTCAATGCTGGGCCTTATTTTAACAAGCAATTTAAGTCTTTTCCGTTTCGGACAAAGGACATTTTAGAGCATTTTCGTGTAAGCAGTGGCTACGGTTACGCCGGACGAAATCCGTATTTTTTTCTGGGTTACAGCCATAGATTTTTGCTCCACGTGTATGGGTTTTGATAAATAGAGAGGGAGTAATCATTTTGAATAAATGTTACAAAAATAAATAATGATTACGCCCCTTTGATTAGCTTTTATTATTTATATTTAAAATATAAGCAAAAACGGTATGTAAAAAAACTCTTATATTCGGCCTTGAGAGGTCAGATCGCAAAATGGACTTTTGATATACATTTGGCAGGCCAAGACCTACAAAATGATATATACATCATGGGTCTAGAACTTATGGTTGCTGAGATATAGGGCGCTCCTTTATTAATATAGCTATATAGTAAAAACCGGTACTTAAAACGCCCCCTTTTTCGGTCCTCAGAGGTCAGATCGCAAAATGAACCAAGGTGTTTACTTGGCAAGCCAAAACCTACAAAATGATATATACATCATGGGTCTAGGACTTATGGTTGTTGAGATCTAGGGTGATGACGGACAGACAGACAGACAGACAGACAAAACGGGGACAATAGAGCATTTTTTTTTCATAAATGCTCTTAAAAAGTCCAGCCTGCGGTCATTTTGAGATAAGTCCTGATCCTATGTAAAATCACAAATGTCCAGCCTGCGGTCATATGAGATAAGTCCTGATCCTATGTAAAATCACAAATGTCCAGCTCGCAATTTCTAAATAACAGTTTAACTTTAAACGCTGTTTTTTTTTCAGTAAGATCATCTTGAAATATTGCGGGTCATTTACGCCAGTGATCCCCAACCTTTTTCTCGCCACGGACCGGTCAGCGTTAGATAATTTCACCGCGGGCCACTGGAAAAGGGGTGGGGGTGTGATTATTTCTCGTCCATGGAAAGTCGCACAGTCAAGAGATAAATAGATGAAAAGGAAATAATTTTATGTTTCTTGGGTTCCACGGACCTATACCGGTCTGCGGCCCGGGTGTTGGGGAAACCACCGATTTACACCATTAAAAATAGCTCCCTCCGAAGTATGAATTGTACACGTCTAGTATTAAACAGAGATATCATTCTGTGTTTGTGTGGGGGTAAGCAATTTAACTGGATAATATGGAAACAGCGAGAAGAGAAACAAATTGTTACATTCAGACAGGTGATTTGTTAGAGGAGGCATTAAATTGTTTCTGGCCATGCGTTCAGGCTAAAGTCCCAATTATCACCTAACCACAGGTAAATGTTTTTTAGGTATTGGACTAGGAGTTGAAAATAAAAAACATCAGTTGGATGAAACAAGCAATTAAGCCTGTTCCATTCTGGACACAGGACGTGTTAGCGCATTTTCATGTTATGTATCAGTACGTTTGTTAGCTTTCAGTAAATATTTGTAAATTTTGGAAATGTTTATAATAAATTCAATTGTATAATGCATATATCTGTAAAAAATATTATAAAGACTTTCTTTATATTTGAAAAAAAAATTATTTTCTCTTAAATCTAACTACAAGTGATTTGTGGTTACTGAAATAGGACTCATAATTGAAAACATTCGAAATTGTAGTCATTTAATCGTCCGAAAACTCCGTCAATTGTTGCATAGCTCTGATACATTCAATTTAACTCAGAACACAAACTTACTATTTCATTTGATGAGTTTCTTAATAAATCTTGGTGAAACTACGTGCTGCAGTATTTCGCACCAAATGAATGGGTTATTGAACGTACAAGGTGTAGAATGGGGCCATATATATAATATATAAGCCCCTTAGGAGCCCTGAAGCCCGGCCCTCAGAGGTCCTATCGCGAAATGAACTTTTGATGTACACATGGCAGGCCAAGACTTACAAAATGATATATACATCATGGGTCTAGGACTTATGGTTGCTGAGATATAGGGCGCTCCTTTATTAATATAGCTTATATAGTAAAAAACGTTTATAAGGCCCCTTTTATGGCCCTGAGAGGTCAGATCGCGAAATGGAAAAAAGTAATTTCTTGGCAGGCCAAGACCTACAAAATGATATATACATCATGGGTCTAGGACTTATGGTTGTTGAGATCTAGGGTGATGACAGACAGACAGACAGACAGACAAAACGGGGACAAATGAAGGAGAGCGGGGAGGGGGGGAGGGGGCAGAGTTCAAGAATTTGAATTAATCCTTTTCAACTCGCTAAAAAAACCAAATCGTGCAGGTTTCGAATGTTTTCTTTTCTTTCTTCTTGTCAATGTTTTAAATTGTTTTGCTGCCGCAAGGGAGGGGGGAGATGTTCAATTCTAAGTGTATATTTTATTTAGGCACAAAAGGTGCCTTCCATATTAGGCAACAAACTACCTTAACAATTGCCCACATACACTTGCATAAAGATACATGCACGCACGCATACCTACACACATACCTACACAAACGCATACCTACACAAACAGCTACACACATATTTACCTATACACTTAATTACCTACACAATTACCTACCTACACACTTACCTGCACACGCTTCCCTACACATACGCCTACTTACACACTATCTGACCTTTACAAACACACCTTCTGCTACACACACTTGCCTACATACACAGTCACCTATATATATATATACACTTTCCTACACACACACACACCTACCTACACACACACACACATACACACACGCTTACATACATTTTCACTCACCATACGCCTGCCTAAATGTATGCTGTTTACCACAGTTTAAAAAAAACTCCGTTTTTACTAGGGCTGGGGAGTCGGTGTCGGTAGTTTTTGCCGGTGTCGGTGTCGGCATTTGTACTTTGCCCGGTGTCGGTGTCGGTGTCGGCATTTGTATTTTGTCCGGAGTCGGTGTCGGTGTCGGCATTTGTATTTTGTCCGGAGTCGATTCGGTGTCGGCGTAAAAACTCTCCCCCCCCCCCAAAAAAAAATACTAGAACTTTAATTACATAATCCAGAACAACTTTTAATATAAAGTTTTCTTAATTTCTTCTTTTCTTTTTAAATAAATACTTGGTAAATCTGTTTATCAACAAACGTATTATTTTCCAAAGCGAGATTCTCTTCTATATTACAACAACTTGTCAACATTAACAGACACTGGTGTCGGTGTCGGTGTCGGCGGATTTTAGAAAACCGACACCGGTGTGGGTGTTGGCTGTTGATGGAATGCCGACACCGGTGTCGGTGTCGGCGAATATTTCGGCCGACACCCCACCCCTGGTTTTTACTATGCTGAAATTTATTACATTTTTTGTATGTACGTTTTTTTACATTCTAAACAAATAAGTTAAAAGTATTAGATAATCTATTTTAGTTTATATAGAAGTAATGGTAGTCAAACAGTCATTTTGAAAAATAGATATTTTTTTATCTTGTCTGTGAGCCAGTTTGAACATTTGGTTCTCTTTGTACATGCTCTAATTGGGTACGGTATAAAAGTCGACTTTTTATTTTCTTTTTTTGAATTAAACAAACTTGCGTCCAGGAATGGAAAGTTAAAAGTTTTGTCTTACTGCCTCTTTAATTATTTCAGTGAGTTTTGCCGGGGGAAGGGGGGGGAGAGGGTGGGTACAGCAGACAACAGCAGATAAGGAGAAGGTAAACAACAGCAGATGTGGAGAAGGCAGACAGCAGGAAGCATTAAACACCGTTAGACAGATTACAACTTTGGCTTTTACAATTCTCACACCTATGAAAAACTCCTTGCTAATTGGACAACAGTTGCGGCCCGTGAATTATACCGTTGGGCGGTTAGCCCGTGCATTTTGAACGATTCACACAAAAAAAAGAATTAAAACTTTCGATGCTAGCTGAAAGCGATGAGGTCCATGTCTGTGGAAAAGGGGCGAGGGTGTGTGTGTGGGGGGGGGGGAATTGAGACGATTCAAGTGGTCGGTGGAAAGCTCTGGGGGCTCAGTAGACGACTGGGGATTGGGGGAACGGAGGTAGGCTTTGAGAAAGTGGTGTCAGAGAAAGTGGTGTCAGAGAAAGTGGTGTCAGAGAAAGTGGTGTCAGAGAAAGTGGTGTCAGAGAAAGCGGTGTCAGAGAAAGTGGTGTCAGAGAAAGTGCTGGATGTAAAAAAAAATTTTGAACCACAATAAAATAAAACTAAAACAAAAAAAAGAACATATGCATCGAGTAGAATACATGCATTTTATTTGAATATTTATAAGATATGCAGTCTCCTACGTTTAATATCAGACTCCTTTATGTCATCACATTATCTTATTTCTTTATCTCATCACTTTAACTCATTACACTATCTCATCACACTATCTCATCACATTCTCTCATCAATTTAACTCATCACACTATCTCATCAATTTAGCTCATCACACTATCTCATCACTTTATCTTATTAATTTATCTTGTTACTTAATCTCATCACTTTATCTCATCACTTTATAATTGTTGTTAAGTCGTTCGGATATTGCGGAATAGTTTGTGGTTAGTTATATTCCGCTACTTGGAAAGGGAAAGATAGTAGTTAATGTCAATCATACAGCGCACACAATCAATTTCTTTTTACAATCAAGTTAACTCGTTCTCAGCGCGTTTGACGGCCACCGAGAAGATTTCGAGTATTTGTCCTCATCTATCTTTCAGGGCACACACGTCTGAACACGCACACCTACACACATACGCCTCCACAGACCACGCCTCACTCACACACGCACACCTACACACATACGCCTCCACAGACCACGCCTCACTCACACACGCACACCTACACACATACGCCTCCACAGACCACGCCTCACTCAAACACGCACACCTACACACATACGCCTCCACAGACCACGCCTCACTCACACACGCACACCTACACACATACGCCTCGATATACACCGGCAAACACTATCACTTTTAGCCCATGTAAGATTTGTAAAATAACATTTTTGTCTAGAATTGTTATTAGCTAAATGTTTGGAAACCGATACAAAAGGTGAAATGTTATTTACTGAATTAAAATAATGTTCGATGTAAAAGCTATGCCATTGACTTAGTTAATTTATGTTCCTCCTGACGTGTTCTGGCAAAGGTTGGAAGATGCCGAGGCTTTCTGGCATACTTAAAACAACCTGCACCGAATGTATCTTCAGTACATTGTGTCATTCATCGACATCATTTGGTCGCAAAAAATCTTACTGAACGTTTGCATGGATCACTAGATTATGTCATTAAAGTAACTAATAAAATCAAAAGAAATTAGAAATTATTTGCATAACTTTGTTTGTGAAATTGCGACGACTATAATCGGTTACGACTTCACACAAGTTCACACAGAAGCACTTTGGCTATCTAAACTTGTATGTTTAAATCTATTTTATGTGTTCTGTGATTGTGTATTGGAATTAGGTATAGGGGTAGGGTTAGGGATAGGGTTAGGGTGTGGAGCAATATCTATTGATGTCACCGGAAAAAAAATACGAACTCCGTCTTGATGTTACCGTAGCCACTGCGTTCTTGGAAAGCTAAGACAATGAATTGCGACACAATTTAATAAAAAAAAATGGCATAGCCTATATATGAATGATTTATTTGACAAATTTAACTAAACAAATTTGAAACTATAAGGTGACCAAATAAATGTAATCAAAACTGATAGCGTAATGTCTATTTTTGTGGCAAAACTTTTTTCTGTACAAACAAAACTTGGGAAGATGGGAATATTCTCAATTCCAATCTTTCGAAATTGCAAACTCTCAAATCTTTGGAAATTGCAAAATAGAGATGCAGATTTGCTCTTCACTTGGATACTTCGACTGGGGGGGGGGGGAGGGTAACTCTTTCACGCGTGGCCAAACTCAGATCCCCAACACAGATGAATCCGTACTAATACAGGAGCAGCTTATTGAAATATCCACGAATGAAGAACCAGTGTTTGACCAATGATACCACAAATTCTGGTTATAAAAACAAAGCCCAATTTTATATCCTGCATTATGGGTTATTGTACAAAAGTTGTTGACTTTCCGTCTTCCTATTTGGTAAATCATTGATTCAGTGACGTCATGAACCTCATCACAACAAAAAGAAACCGACTAGAAATTAGTGCTCGTAGGGATTTACGGTTGCTACTTACGAAAATTGAGCCGGGCATACACTCAAAACATCTTTCAAGTTCATCCTTGTCAGCCCCGTAGCGTGAAAATTCTACAGCAGGGGCCAGGCAATAGCAGGGGGCAGGAAATAAATTTTACTAAGTAGAGCAAACAAGCAGAGGGGGCCAGACAAAATGCAAGGGGGCGGCCCCCCTGGACCCCCGCACGCTACGGACCTGATCCTAGTCAGTTTAAAAAAAATTAACAGAAGTTTTATTTTCAATAAACGCTTCTTCAACAAAATGTTGTTTTTAAATTTGTAATTTTTATGTTATGCATTTTTTTAGCTTTTTTAATTGGGGGGGGGGTCCGTGGGCAAGTTTTGACTATACTAAGGAGTCCATGGGTCAAAAAAAGTTTGGGAACCTCTGGACTCTAACTCTTATCCATAACAACGGCTCGTATTCCAAGGTTATCTAGATAGCACACCTAGGTGACTGAAACCAACCAGGCTTGCGGAGCCGGAGCCGGAACCGAGGAGCCGGGAGCCGCTACTTTTTGCTGGAGCCGGAGCCGACTAAATCTGGCGGCTCCACGGCTCCCAAATGTGTTTTTCTTTACAGCAGAATTTTTTTGTTTTAGCATTAAAATTTCAAATTTGTTTGATTGTTTGCCTCTACAATTTGAAATGTTGTTACTTTTACGAAAGCCACAACAGTAACCGCGTTAAAATGATAGCGTGCACGCACATCACCACAAGAATTCTTTAACGGGGAATCGTTTTGTGTTCGTTTTAAATCTTGTTTACCCTCCGAAATTTTTTTAATGTTATTTTGTTATATATAAAGTTAAAACAGTTTTATTTCATAGAATAATTGTATCAATCATTTAAAATAAATTTTTACTAAGACGACAAATAGAACGCGTCATTTCGTATTATTATTTGACCGCAAATCATGCCCGTAGCGTGTGTGGGGGCCAGGGGGGCTTAGCCCCCCTTGCGTTTTGTCTGGCCCCCTCTGCTTATTTGCTCTACTTAGTAAAATGTATTACCTGCCCCCCCAGCTATTGCCTGGCCCCTGTTGTAGAATGCTTGGCCCCTGCTGTAGAATTTTCACGCTACGAATGCCGCGAATTTGTAATAGACTATAAACAAAATGGTCGCTTTCTGTATTTAACTATTTTATTATAAACAGAATATCTGAAATAGAGTAGATAAATTTATAAGGCTGTGGCTATACGGACCCGGGTCCCAATAAAATCCGATTGTTATTCGGACCCGTGGCAAATATGCACTAAGCTTAGCTATATTTAAACTTTATTAGACGGAACCCGAAAAAAATAATAATACAGAGTCCGCTTAGTGGAACCCTAGACACTGAGTAACGATTAAATCATACAATTCAAACAATTATAAAAAAAACAATAATAAAGTTTATGTATAGCTAAGCTAAGTGGATATTTGCCACGGGTCCGAATAACAATCAGACTTGACTGGGACGGGGTCCGAATAAAAATCGGAGTTTATTGGTACCCGGGTCCGAATAGTCACTTCAAATGCATAAATAATAAATATAAATATAAATACTGAAGTCTTTAAAATATTTTAAATAATGTATCATTTTACTATTCGCTAATTTGATAATTGAAATAACTTTTTATTACTTATGAAAATGGCGACTAGTGAAACCTCGGTCGAAAATAATGATATGATTCTGGAGGCACTGAAATGGTTTGTTTTTAGTAAAACCGACATGCGTATATTTTTCAAGTTCCTGACTATGGGGCAGTCCCGTAGCGTGAAAATTCTACAGCAGGGGCCAGGCATTCTACAGCAGGGGCCAGGCAATAGCAGGGGGGGGGGCAGGTAATACATTTTACTAGGTAGAACAAATAAGCAGAGGGGGCCAGACAAAACGCAGGGGGCCCCGGCCCCCCTGCCCCCCCCCGCACACTACGGGCCTGCTATGAGGTTGAACGCGACAAAATTTGCATAACTTTTTTCAGCGGCATGTTTGCGTGGCACAATTACAAAAATTTTTGTCTCGTGTGATACTATCTTAACAGGGAGCCGGAGCCGGAGCCGTGAAATTTGTGGGAGCCGGAGCCGGAGCCGGAAACAAATTTGGCGGCTCCGCAAGCCTGAAACCAACAATAATTAACCCCACCCTATCTTCCCCTATCCCTTCCCCAACGTGTGCGCAAGGTAATCAACTTGTGACGTATCATTGATTTCGTCATCATCACCAACTCGTGACTTGTCATAGCTTACCTCCTCATCAGAAACTCGTGACGCATCATCGCTTACGACCTCATACCGGCTCGTGACGTATCATCGCTTACGACCTCATCACCAACTCGTGTTGTGTCATCGCTAACATCCTCATCACCAATTTGGAAGTTGTCAAATATAGAAAGGTCAAACCAACAAAACAACACTTCCAACGCTTTGGTCACATGGTTGATTGCCAAAAATAAAACCGTGCTCCTCGTTTTTGACAGGCAGAAAGAACCATCGATACGACTCGATGTCACAAACTCGTGTCACTGACTAGCATGGGCGGCGCCCGTCACTTCGACTGAATGGGCGTTTTTGTTAGCGCGCGCGCGAGTGTGTGTGTTTATCCAATTTAAAAAATAAAAACATAATTGCCTTAAGGGTAAGTTTGTCAGCTTTCTAATATAAATAAGGAATTTATTTTTTTATAATTCGATAATTATAGTGTTTTTTTTTTAAACAAAAGCATTAACAAGTGACAAAAAAAAATACATGGACGGGCACACAGGCTGGTAAAGTCGCTTCTGTCACTGCCGCGGTTCGTCTAATCTCGATAGATATAATGTTTCTTCACATAGTGTTGCTTTTGTTCGGTCCACGTCCACTTTTTTTTTTTTTGCTTTGTTTCCGATAGTGTCTTGTGATGTGTTGGAAACAACAAACACTATGTATGCTTTCATCGGCAAATGTGGAAATTTCATAGTAATTATAATAAATGCGTGCATAGTGGATATCCACACAGTGACCACGTTTATTTTGACAAATGGGATCTCGCTTGTGAAACACAGTTAGTGTTTGGTTGTAACTTCACTTCTCGGTAAGTAACTTCCCTTCTTGTAAGTGTAAGTGATGTCTCCTGTAAGGATGAGATGAAATTTCTTAGATCATACAAGCCACTAATGGAACGATTTTTATGGTGCCCTTGTTTCATCCCCACGATAGCCGAAAGTGCAATGACCTCAGAGGCACCACGGGAGATAAATCGGGAACTTTAACCATGACCTGAAAAAATCAATTGGCCCTCACAGCAGATCGAACCAGTGACCCTCAGGTCGACAGTCGGGCGCTTTATCGCACGACCTTCCGCCCCCCTTCCTCCAGTAAGAGTGACCTCCCCTCCCCTCTCGGTAAGTAGTTGGTGTGTCCAGTAGATGTGTTTATAGAGGTTACCGGACTGATTTGCGGCTATTGGGTAGTTTTTATGAACCTCTGGCAAAGTAGCAAAGGAGAGGGGAGGGGGTATTGTTTTAGCGCCCCCCCCCGCCCCTCTCTCAAACTAATAGCAGGTATGCCCCGCAAGTTGGGGGGTGACGAAAGTGTGCCAATCGTTTGTTGCTGTGATTTTTTTTTGTCTTGTTTTTGTTTTTGTTATCATGACAATGACTTTTTTTTTTAATAGGCAACATTTCTTCTATGATTATAATTTTTTTTTACTTCTAAAGTTATTTATAATCATGCTGTAAATGAGTGCTTAACAGTGCTCGATTTTAGAAAAAAAAAAACAGTGCTGGGGATGAAACAAAATTTCTGCAGAGCCGGGGATAAATGTCTATGGTTTCATCCCCGGCAGGGATATATTAGCTAAAGCAGAGCCGGTAATGACAGTTCTCAGTGCCGGGGATACCCTGGCATCCCCGACGGTAAATCGAGCCCTGGTGACTGAGTGCATGCCACCCTCATCAATCGTGCAGCACAGTGTATAGATGTTTCTATCTTGTGTGGGTTTTTTTAATTCAAAAAGTTTTGTTTTTTATTTAGGCCACAGATGATTTGATGTAAAGACCTAGACATATTTAGATCAGTGATTCTCAAACACTTTCTATTCGCTACCCACTTTGAGAACAACCAGTAGTAGTGCTAGGACTCACACTTTGAGAACGACCAGTAGTAGTGCTAGAACTCACACTTTGAGAACGACCAGTAGTAGTGCTAGGACTCACACTTTGAGAACGACCAGTAGTAGTGCTAGGACTCACACTTTGAGAACAATCAGTAGTAGTTCTAGGACTCACACTTTGAGAACAACTAGTAGTAGTGCTAGGACTCACACTTTGAGAACAACCAGTAGTAGTGCTAGGACTCACACTTTGAGAACAACTAGTAGTAGTGCTAGGACTCACACTTTGAGAACAACCAGTAGTAGTGCTAGGACCCACACCTTCAGAACTTGTCTTACGAATGACACGGGTTTGTTTGTTTTGTTTTAATTTTTTATCATAACAAAGTGTTCAAAGGTTACGGGAACACAACCAATGACATGGGACGAGGATTAACACAACTCCAACGTTCCATACAGTTTCTCCAATTTATGCCCGGGTACCCAATTATATTCTGGGTGCACTTTGTATCTTTTAGCGGAACTTCAGAAACAAAAAAATCCCGGTCTCTCGGTGAGGTTCGAACGCGGGATTTTCAGATTGGCAATCTCGCGCTATACACCGAACGGCCATCCAAGATAAACCCAAGATAAACAAAATAAAGATGAGTCAAAATGTATTTATTTTTGCAAAGGATTGGGTAAGGGGGTATGATAATAAGCATGATTCGCATTTTACACTGAAATCTCCCCATTTCAATGTATATGTACTAAAGTCAAAACCTGATCAAGATAAATGGTCAACTGTTGATACACTTTGCACTCACTTCTTCCCCTCCCTCTTACCAGAGTGCCCTACTGTTCTTCCATGTGTGCTCATACAGTCAGATCCCCACAGAAATAACACGCGCAGTCACACAAAATTCCATTACGGACGACTATATTAAAACTCAGTAACTTCCTAGTACATTGGGGAGCTAAAGATTTTTAGAGCATTTTCGAAAAAAAATGCTCTATTGTCCCCGTTTTGTCTGTCTGTCTGTCTGTCCGTCCGTCCGTCCGTCCGTCATCACCCTAGATCTCAACAACCATAAGTCCTAGACCCATGATTTATATATCATTTTGTAGGTCTTGGCCTGCCAAGAAATGACTTTTTTTCATTTCGCGATCTGACCTCTCAGGGCCGTAAAAGGGGCCTTATAAAGTACCGTTTTTTACTATATAAGCTATATTAATAATGGACCGCCCTATATCTCAGCAACCATAAGTCCTAGACCCATGATGTATATATCATTGTGTAGGTCTTGGCCTGCCAAGTGTACATCAAAAGTCCATTTTGCGATTTGACCTCTCAGGGCCAAAATATAAGAGTTTTTTATGTACCGTTTTGCTTATATTTTAAATATAAATAATAAAAGCTAATCAAAGGGGCGTAATCATTATTTATTTTTGTAAGAGTTATTAAACATGACTTACTTCCCGTACTTTATATAAAACAACAATTGACGGAGTTTTCGGACGATTAAATGACTACAATTTAGAATGTTTCAATTATGAGTCCTATTATATATATAATGTACATGTATATATTGCAATGTCTTTCAGCGCAATTGACTAGACAAGATTAAATTACTCTCTATCAAGGGGGCTCTCTTTATCCTTGTGAGGCAAAGTGCCTAAGGCCCCTAAAAACTAAAAACAGCTCTGCATGTATCTCTCATATATGTTATGACTGCTGAAGGCATCTCTCTCTCTCTCTCTCTCTCTCTCTCTCTCTCTCTCTCTATCTATCTCTCTCTGACATAGACGTATGTCCATTTCTGTTATGTCTGCTGAAGACATGTCTCTCTCACACATATAATCTTGTCAATCTCTGTTATGTCTGCTGAAGGCATCTCTCTCTCTCTCTCTCTCTCTCTCTCTCTCTGACATAGACGTATGTCCATTTCTGTTATGTCTGCTGAAGACATGTCTCTCTCACACATATAATCTTGTCAATCTCTGTTATGTCTGCTGAAGGCATCTCTCTCTCTCTCTCTCTCTCTCTCTCTCTCTCTCTCTCTCTCTCTCTCTCTCTCTCTCTCTGACATAGACGTATGTCCATTTCTGTTATGTCTGCTGAAGACATGTCTCTCTCACACATATAATCTTGTCAATCTCTGTTATGTCTGCTGAAGGCATCTCACTCTCTCTCTCTCTCTCTCTCTCCCTCTCTCTCTGTCTCATATACTTTTGCCAATCTCTGTTATGTCTGTTGAAGGCATGTCTCTCTCTCATATACTTTTGTCAATCTCTGTTATGTCTGCGGACGGCATGTCTCTCTCTCTCTGTGTCATATACTTTTGTCAATCTCTGTTATGTCTGCTGAAGGCATGTCTCTCTCTTTCTCTCTCTCTCTCTCTCTCTCTCTCACACACACACACACACACACACACATATATACTTTTGTCAATCTCTGATATGTCTGCTGAAGGCATGCCTATCACATATTGTTATGTCTATTTATGTTATGTCTGTCTGTTGAGGCATGTTAAATTATGAAAATATCTACGTCAAAATATCCGGGAAGTTCAACACAGATTCATCCGTCACTGTGTGCGGTGATTCGGGAAAACTGAAAACCCCCTACAAGGTTTTCTGGACCACAGTACACAGAAAGGTTGAGTGACGTACACTTTTCATTGTGATGTAGATACGTTATCTGTGTACACATTTACACAGTACACTGTTCCGTGTACACACCAACAGCAACTTTAAAATTAAAATTCTGAGATTTTTTTTCATACTTTGTTTGAAGAACGTTACCGAGTTGTATTTTGTTGACATGGTAAGTGAACATTATTTCAGAAACTATTTATAGCTCAAATCACTTTTTTTTAAGTATCCTGTTACCTTAACAACTTATTTAAGTACCTTTACACTGTTCGAACATTTTGTAGAAATGTGTGATATTACGCATCTGCGTAATAGTAATATCTAAAAAAAAATTATAATACGTTATGAATACATGCATTAAGTACCTAAACAGTTTGTATCTGCTGATGTACACAAACATGTTGTTGGACCAAATATTGATTTCTTTTTTGGCTTTCTGATTTCTTTAGATCTTTAATTAATCGGCGGACCGTAAGTTGCCCAGATAGTGTGTTGGTAATCAAGAAATTAGTTGGTTTTTTTCGTAACTCGTTACTTAACTGGTAGGTTTGCTAGTTGTAAAGTTCGCCCGTCTCCCCTTTTACATTATTTTCCTGTACCAATAATACTTGTTTTTCATGTACTGGAAAAGTGTGGTTTCTTCTATCTACATTCCCATATTAGAATTTTTATAGTCACGTGATTTTAGTTGATGGTAAAAAGAATGTGTATGTGATATCTAGTCTATGATTTTGTTATCGCCTACGACTCGCACTGCTAGCAATGGGAACAGACCATTGGGAATAGTTGGTAGCTTGCTTGTTTCTGGGCACTGGTAGCACTGGGCACGGTTCGTTGGGCATTGGTAGCATTGGGAACATGTTATTGGGCATTGGTAGCATTGGGAACATGTTATTGGGCATTGGTAGCATTGGGAACATGTCACTGGTCATTGGTAGTGTTGGGAACATGTCATTTGGCATTGGTAGCGTTTGAGAACATGTCATTGGGTATTGGTAACACTGGGCACGTGTCATTGGGCATTGGGAACATGTCATTGGATAAGAGTGGCACCATCATTGTTGTCCCTTCTATGTTCAACTTACAGGGCCGTTGACGGACGCTTAGTTTTCTTACGGTTATGAAAAAAAAAGAAAATTTGTCAACCATCTCATTTAATATTTAGTGTTCGAACAACTTCCAACTCACGTGCGTCTGTGAACATCCATTGTTTACATTACACACTAAAACACATTGACATATTGGTTACATTACACACAATGACGCATTGACACATTTGTTTACATTACACACTACGAAACGTTTACACATTTGCTTACATTACACACAATGACACATTGACACATTTGGTTACATTACACACTTTGACACATTTAATTACATTATACACTAAGACACATTGACACTTTGTTTACATTACACACCATGACACAATGACACATTTGTTTACATTACACACCATGACAAATTTGTTTACATTACACACTAAGACACATTGATACTTTGTTTACATTACACACTATGACACATTGACACATTTGTTTACATTACACACAGGGACACATTTGTTTACATTACACACAGGGACACATTTGTTTACATTACACACAGGGACACACGTATGTCGTAGATAACAAGTGCTGCACCAGGTGACCGAGTATCTCATATTTCAAAAGCTAATCTGAATGTGTAGCTTAACACAATAAGTCAAGTAGTGAAAAGCTTTGTGAAGACAGAGAGAGAGACTGTGAGCAATGATAAAATGACACACTGTTTGCCTCGTTGAGTAATACAATCATCCATTAGTCTATATTCTTTATAAACCTCCGGCACGCACCATTTGTACCATAACAATTATTTCACACCGCTGGCTACACAGTAAAGTAAATTACTTGTTTAAACTGTAACATAAACACACACAAACCAACGACTTCATGTAGACTTAAACAAGCACACAAACATGCGCACCAAGTTCTGAAGAAAAGTTTTTTAAAAAAAAACTGCTTGCTACATAATTAACTAAATAACGATATCACGCAGACTAAAACACACCCACGCACGCACTCACTCACTCATACACACAAACACACCAATATAATAAAAAATTTGAATCAGAGCACACTTAAACTATATAACCTGGGCGACCTTTGCATCGCTCATTAAAGAAAATTTGTAGTCTAGTAAGCTCGAAATTCAGACACAGGACGCAGTGGCGTAGCGAGCGTAACTCGAAAACCATATAATGATATATGAAAAATATACCATTTGGCGCCCCATTGGTGAGTAGCGCCCGGGGTATAATGCCCCCCATTGCCCCCTCGCTACGCCACTGACAGGGGGACTACCAAGCTCAGTTTATTTATAATTTCTATGCGTAGTTTTAATAAATATATGTACTAAGGTAACACTCTCTCTCTCTCTCTCTGAACTCTCTCAGTATTCTGCGGGATGAGACTTAGTCTCTTAGAGCCCGTGAGATCAGACTAGGTAACACTAGACTGTTTCATTCTGATGTGGAAAATAAAAGTGCTTTTGTTCATTAAGTCAATTTATCGTTTTTCTATCTCTAAATGCTAAATATTTTAAGATGTCATGGCTGATTTATATGCCACAATGCCTTCGCCAACTAAATAATTAGTTTGAGAAAATGATATTTCATGAGTGATTGCAACTAATTTTTTACTCTAGTTTTTTTGAAAAGATGTGTATTTACTTTTTTTTTTGTAATTCTGACCTCAAACCTCTTCTATTTTTAAATGAGTTCAAACTTATGTTTAGATTTCAGAGTGTTGTTGAGCATAGTAACTAGGTAATTGTTTCATCTAGTTATGAAAGTATGTCACATGCTAAGGTCGAAATCCAGAAATTGGGCTACAAAATTTGGGCTACGTCCGGGTCCTTTTATGTATATTTGGTACTTTGTCCTAATATGATTTAAAAAAGAATAATTAGCTTTTCTTCAAACTCTTTATCAAATCTGCTCACGTTCGACTATCATACGTTTGCAACAAACGCGCTTTTTGTTATTTTGCTGGTTTTTCACTTTGTGCATTATTTATTATTTATTCATTTTTTCTAATCATAAGAAATAAAAATGTGTTATCCTCCAATGTCAGGCAGTGAAATTACATGTACTTTAAAATATGCTCTGGTATGTATTGTAATTGTTACATTAAGTGCTTGAAATGATCCTTACAATTTGCTCTGATATAAATGATAACATTTCATGCTTATAATGAACTCGTTTTAAATTCTTAATGACTTAATGTGAAGTGCATTCTCCAACAAAGAAGGAAATTACAGTTGACAAGGCAAAGTACCCAAATGTCTATGTATGAATGTGTGTGCGCGCGCGCGTTCTATGCTTTGAAAAGAGACATGATAGATCTAACGTGCAGTGGCATCGTTATATTTTCCGATAGTTTTGCGACACAAGGAACTTTATGAGCCAACTACAATAGAGGAACTATTTGTTTCGATGGGAACCCCTCAAATACTTTGCAAAATGGGGCCCCAAGCTATAAGCAGCCCCCACAGCTTAAGTTCCTATATTTTTGCATATTCAACTTTATATCACGTGTAAAAAATGATAAAACAACAGAGGTCCAAAACAATATATAAGGCAACACCCAATGAGAAAAGGCCTGAAGGCAGACCAAGAAGCAGATGGTTGGAGGAAGTGGAGAAAGACCTTAAAGTCATAGGAGTGAGAGTGAAAAGAAGACCGTGGATCGGGAAAAGTGGAGAAGAGTAGTATGGCAGGCCAGGGCCCTAAATGGGAAAAAAAGAAGAAGATTTCCCAAACTTCATATTTCTAATTATAATTAAACTGCTGGTAATATTTATGCTGATATTAATTCTGTATTTTTTAATCAAGGAAATTGTTTGACAAGATAAGAAAAGATGGCTGACGATGATATTGAAGTAAGTACCAGACTGAATAGCGATGTGCGAAAACAGTGAAACCTTAATTTATAGTCTTAATCAGAACACAGCACCTGTCATTGACATTGAATTATTTCCGCATACATTAATAAGTCCATTTTGTATATATATCAGTGCAGTCAGCTCCATCATCTACCCAACCTGACTGACATCTGTAACTTCGTGAAGTCCACCAGTTCCTGTGATATAGACGAAGGTTTTATTAATTACATCCAGATTCTGTACTGCACTCTGGGAAGTTTGCCCATATGGTTGGCCTGTATTATACTGGTGAGTTGCGGTATTTAGACTTCGTTTAGAAAAAAAAACTCAAATTAATCAAGTCCGTATCCTATTGCAGTGGTCCCCAACCCCCAGTCCGTGGAACAAATGCTACTGGGCTGCCCATGCAATGTTAAATTATTTCCTTTTTATTTATATTGTGACTGTACGACTTTCCATGGACGAGAAATAATCAACGCAACGCCCCCTTTTCAGTGGGCCGCGGTGAAATTATCAAACGCTGACCGGTCCGTGGCGAGAAAAAGGTTGGGGACCACTGTGACCAATCGAATCAGATTTCTATTTTTAGACCTAAATTTTGTTCAGTTCACTACATATCTGTATTAGTTGTTTATACTTAATGCGAGTGACATTCTCTAGTGACATTTTGCGTGGCCATTTCTGGTTATAAGATCAATCCAAGGTACTTAGTAAAAAAGAAAATTCTCTTCCAGATGTTCGTTATCGGCTTGGCTTTAAGCTACATGCACACATCCCATCTCTCAAAGTCTTAAAAAAATGTTTTATTTAGTACATACCACAGATTGAATATTTTAAGTACATACTTAGCATTTATGTACATTTGAAAGTCATTCTTAGAACCTGAGCCCACCAAGCTGTCGATTTTACCATGGCGGTCTTACAGGAAACAGCGACAGTGGTACATTGTACTAGCTCCTCAGTCCACCAGTATGTCATGAGCCTCTGTGAATGGGGATTTTTTTTGTGGGGGGGGGGGGGAGGGGAGGGGTTAAACCAGAAGCGGGCTTAGGTCGATTAGAAAAAATAAGTATTCCATACACCCCTGTTTCTTGAAAGGTAACAGGTGAATCTTGAAGGTTTTAAAGATCGTGTCGCTAGGCTCGGAATTAATTTAACGAATATTCCAGTTCCTGATCTGTTCATTAGATCCTATATATACCAAAACTTTGATTTTTTTTATTGTCATTTTTTGTTTTCTCTTCCAGACTTCCTGGTTATGCCATGACAGTCCAACTTTTTAATTCTCCTGTTCCAGTGTAGTGAAAAGCGTCGAATCTCAGAAAGCATAAATAAACTCCACATAAAAAAATTTCTTATACTTGCCTATTTTTCACTTGCGATTCCATATTTACTCAATGTTAGTTTTCGGCACGTCTATTACATACAGTATATTCGGTACACTAATGAATTTATTCTTAGCGTATCTTCTATTATTTCAGAAACCGGTTTTTACACTAAAAAATAATTAGCCTCGGAATACTACAAAAATGTGGACTCAAAAATATTTAAAACGTGCATTATCATGCAGAATCTATATTTGTGACAAATTGCAGCCTTCTCACTAAATTTAGAACATGTTCAAAGTCGAGTTACAAGATCTAAGTTCACTCAAACTCACAGAAAGTGAAACTAACTAAAAGCGTATAATAAAATCATATACTGTATTCAATAATACTATTTGCTTTTTTTATAAAGAATGTTATTTTATTGGTTTCAGATCGTCTGGTGGTTCTTTCTTTTTTGTGGTCTTGCTGTAACAGCGGATGAATTGTAAGTAGTTAGCATGACAACACATGACAACACATGACACACATGACAACATCCTCGTCATGTCAAATCATGATTAACTGTTGGCTGTCAACATTACGCCATCGTCAACATCACTATAGGAAACAAAAAACTTAAAGAATGAATGATATATATATATATATATATATATATATATATATCATTCATTATTTAAGTTTTTTGTTTCATATAGTCCATATATATATATATATATATATATATATATATATATAGTCCATATATATATATAAATAAATATATATATATCAACACAACTAGCAGGGGTGGTGGTCTATTGATGTCCCTAGGGTGCAAAGGAAAAATAATCAGGCCCGTTATAAAAAAAAAAGAAAGACATGTAATATGGTTTAAAGGAGCTTTGGTGGGGGCGCCTCAAACGTCGGTCTCCACGTCTTAGGGTCTTGAGAGGCGTCTTGACAGAGTCTGGAGAGGCGTTTTGATATGGTCTTGTGAGGCATCCACAGAGACGTCTTGATTGGGTCATGGTGGGGTCTTCAGAAACGTCTCTATAGGGTCTATAAAGGCGTCTTGAGAGGCGTCTTGATATGGTCATGAGAGGCTCTTGATATAGGTTCGCGAGAGGCATCATGATTGGTTTTTGAGAGGCGTCATGGTGGGTCTTTAGAGGGGTCTTGGAAGGCGTCTTGATAGGGTCTTTAGAGGGGTCTTGAGAGGCGTCTCACGCTAGATATTCGTTTAATAAACTTAAAGAGCCACTGGTATAAATTAGCTTTTGTTCCAATAATGTCATTATTATTATTATTATTATTATTATATTTGCTGTAAAAAATATGATATGTACTTGCATCACTAAACTTTGACCCTGTCTATTTTTAGCTTCAGTCCGTCCATGACAGTCATCATTTTTTCGCACCACTAAACTCTGACCCTGTCTATTTTTAGCTTCTGTCCGTCCCTGACAGTCATCTCACACAACTTAAAGTTGAGTCATAACGTTGCAATATCCTTTTTGACTAGTAGGAGTAAAAGCTTACTTAATAATAGATTTTTTTTTAAAAAGTAATTCACATGAAATCATAGGAGCCATTTTATTGAGTTTTGAAAAAGATGTTGAAATAAGCAGTGACGTAACCAGTGTTAGTGGCATCCTATGCGGACTTCGAAAATACCACTATATTCCAGTGACTTCTATATCCCCACCCAACACCCTTTTTTTTCAAAAATTCAATCGGCCTAAAAGTCGATTAACTTGCAACCGAACTAAATAAAGTACACTGCTTTAAAAAAAAAGATCATGCATTGAAATTTGAACGTCCCGTGTGTTGTTTATGTTGCTATTGTTTGTTTGTTTTTTTAATTTTTTTTAGTTCTCTCCCTTTGCTATCATGCTTATCTTTATGCAATTTCTAACATTGTTCTGTGAAAATATCCGGTGTTATTTTTGGCAACTTGAAGTGTTTTTTTTTTCTAAGTTGAAGTGGCTTTTTCGTGGTTCATTATTATTATTATTATTTTAAGTATACAATTAAATTAGGCTATTTACCATTTAAATGCAGGTTGTCCTTAAAATGTACAGCTTATTAGCTGCCCTAGTGAGTGGACATTCGGGGTTACTATCCCATACACCACACCTGAGGATGTCCCAGCGCAATAGAAAATGTTTTATTGTTACTGAACGAGAAAATAATGTAGAAATAATCGATTGTAGGTAAAGATCAAGCAATTAATCCATCCTTGTTACATAAAAAAACTATTACAAAGCCGATTTGAAATTCGAAAGATTTTCCCAGATTCGGATGTAATTACAGCCTTTGTCGTATACAAAATTTTATGTACAAAAAATCGTGGGAATTCGTGCATTTTATATCACTTATAAAGGAAAAGAAAATTATTCTAAATCTGAACGATTTAGAATACGAACAATTTCATGCGGATAAAGTTCTTATTGTGAGGTTTCACGGAACTGAGCAGTCTAAATGCCAGCCCTCCGGCAGCAGATAGGCCGTACAGTTCTGCCCCTTCCCGATCTGTTAATGCCACTTGCTACAGACTATATAATTTATATTATGCTTGTAAAGTGTTATTGTTATAACTCCTGTTTTAGATACAATGTAGGCACTAACTACTGCAAAAAAAAAGTACACTTATCGTTATAAACTTAAAATCCTAAATGAACATATTATAGGCTTCCATAACCCAGAAATGTCAATAGCTGACAACATAAATCTCTACTCAAACTTAAGTTTCATGTTGTGTCCTTGACCTAATTTAAGGTGTCACATTTTTAGCTTTTGGTAATGGTGCCCCAGACATATTCTCGGCCATTGCTGCCATTGGCAACGCCAAAGCTGGGGATGCTGGGATGGCAATAGGAGCACTATTTGGTAAGTTGACTTTTTGATAAGTTATCTGTTTGGGAAGTCGTCTATTTGGTAAAATAACAAATTGGTATGTTGACTATTTGGTAAGTTAATCGTTGACTGTTTGCTAAGTTAATCATTTGATAAGTTGTCTATTTGGTTGATTGACTATTATGGCAGGTTGATTGTTTTGGTAAGTTGACTATCAGGTAAGTTGTCTATTTTGATAAGTTGGCTATTTAATAGGTTGACCAATTTAATAAGTTTACTGTTTTGGCAGAGTTGGCTATTGGATATGTTGACTTTTGTTAAGTTGACAATAATTGGACGGCTTGATAATTAAACTGTTTTGGTAAGTTTGCGTATTGTCTACCATAGTGAGCTCTAGCTCTTATATAATGAAAGTGTGTCAACAAATGATATAACCCTCTCCCCAACACACACACACACACATACACTCCTCACCAAAGCAGAATTTTGTTCGATTCCTTAACATAATAAAAAAAATTGAAAAACTGTCAGAAACCATGCAAATCATGCAATCATAGTTTACATCAAGCTCTCTACCACTACCACCACCCCCACCATCACCACCACTACAATCACTACCACCACCATCACTACCACCACCACCACAGCTACCACCACCACCACTACACCACTACCATTACCACCACTACAATCACTACCACCACCACCACCTTTACCACCACTACCACCACTACTATCACCACCACTACCACCACCACCACTACTACCACCACCACTACCACCACTATCACTACCACCACTACCGCCGCCACCACCACTATCACCACCACCACTACCACCACTATCACAATCACCACCACCACCACCACCACCACTACCACTATTATCACTATCACTACCACCACCACTACCACTATCACCACCACTACCACCACCACTATCACCACCACTACTACCACCGGGGAGATCCCCGGATCTGCTTTAGCTAATATATCCCTGCCGGGGATGAAACCATAGACATTTATCCCCGGCTCTGCAGAAATTTTTTTTCATCCCCGGCACTGGTTTATTTTCTTAAATCGAGCACTTCCTAGGTCCACCTAAATGTTACAACAACACACCCCCTACCCCCCCCCCCAAATTGTAGACTACAATTGCCTAGATACCCGAAATGGTCCTAGCGCACCCCCCCCCCACCTATGTAGATTACGATTGTCTAGGTCCATGAGATGTTACTATCCCCATTCACCTCCTCCTAATGAACGGAAGAAAGGCTCTGTCTTCAAACACATAAGTGATTTAATTGTGTCCTTCCAGGTGCTGGTGTTTTTGTGACGGCTGTTGTTGCAGGGTCCATCTCAATTATCAAACCTTTCAAATGTATGGAGCGCCCATTCCTCAGGGACGTCGTTTTTTATATAGCCGCTTGTTATTGGGCATGGGAAGTGTTGTGGGACAAGAAGATAACTCAGATTGAAGCTGCAGGCAAGTGGTTGTCGTTCTTTATGAAAATAGAGTCTACCTTGTAAATTTTAATTTTTATAATTTTTTTATAAAGATATTTTATAGTTGCTGGTTTTTTTTTTAATGAATTTTAAAATTATTTATCGATGGTTTATCCTTATATCAGGTTTTATTATTCTGTATGTGTTCTATGTGTTTGTGGTCATTTTCGGTCATTACATCAACCAGAAATTGAAAAAGAGACAAACAGGAGATTTGCTAACAAGTAAGTAATTCTGATTGTCTTTTTTTTAGGGTACACAACAAAACCTCAATCAGACACAATATTTAAAGATGTGATCAGATTGGTTTAAAAATCTACTAATAACTACTGCCTCTTATTGCTCTGTAATGTATTTTCATATACTGTATAATTCATTATAGAATGAAAGATTAACTTTAAGAAGTTATGATTCATTAGGGCTCTGAATTTCATGTAAGTTTTTTTAAATTTTAATGCCCCATGCAGTTAAAACCATATTTCATTGTCTCTGAACACAATAATATTGACAAATAATATAACAATTTTTTGTCATTTCTGTGTGTAGCTCACTTAGTGCATATTTAGTCTTTAGATTTATTTCTATCTTTGTTAATATGGATGAGGACATAATTTTAGATAAGGGGAGGTAAATAGACTATGTTCTGTGTAAAAAAAAAGTTATAAAGGGCCATTGGTAGTTAACCTCTAACTTTAAGCTTTGTGCTCATATGCAGGAGGTGCAGTACTTACCACTCGCCAAGTGCACGCACAAACATTACAACTGAGTACACATCTGCTTTGCTTACTAGTCATATACCTAGCTAAAGCCTGACAGGGCTAGCTAAGCCATGTTCATTGGGCTGATGTATCAAAAAATAGATAATAATACTGTCAGATACCTGTCTTGTACATTATTTAAATAAAATAATTTATAGTATATTTTAAGGTTTTTACTTGATGCATATTATAAAACGTTATGGTTAGACACAATTTATTATAATTAGCACAAGTCTATAAAAAAATTGTTCTGTTTCCCAGAGCTCTGTGGTGAACGGACAATTGAGGATGAACAAGATGGTCCTCTTTACAGATCCATTCAGACCCTTCCTGGTGACATTGAAGTTGAGCAAGCACCTCTACTGCCTCTTAGCCATGAACATAAAACTAATAGCATGTTTAAAGATTTTCTTGAAGCTGTCAACCCAATTAATGTGCAAGAGTGGAAGGATAAAAGAATTTTTGGAAAAGTGTATGAATTATTTAAGGTAGTTAAAGGATTTTTTTTTAAACAAATCAAATGAAGGCACATTATTATAACAATAGATATATAAACTTTTTTTTTAATTAATTACTTTACACTTAACATGTATTTATTATTCACACAAATATATTCTAAAAACAATATCAGTAGGTTTTTTAAAGAGATGTATTTGTTTTTTACTCTCAAATACACATGTACTGACTTTTTTTATTAAAAAGCCTATTTAATATGTATGTGAGTGGGGAGTAAAACGCATTTTATCTTATCAAGAATTTACTGTTTATTTTACTTAAAGATGTAAACCATCTGATAATTGAAAGTTTTAAATTGTGATTTTTCAGTCAATGATCAGTTACAGACTCAAGCATTTAAAAGAAAAATTTAACAACCATAGCATTTTTTTTTTCCTCAGAAATTTTTTTATTTACCTTGCATTAAATTTTGATTTTTTTTAAAACAGTGCCCATTGGTTCTTGTACTGAAACTAACTGTCCCTGTAGTTGGTGAGGTGTCTGAGGATGGAGCGGATGTGTTGAGAAACTGGAATAAACTTGTGAATTCTCTTCATGTCTTCACAGCGCCTGTGTTTGCTATGTTTGCTACTGGAGGTAATGACGCACTGTTGTCAACTTATGTTTTTCTTATCCAAGACAAAAATAAGTTTTCGTGTCATTATTTTTTTTTTCTTATAAATTTATCAGGGCTGCCACCATCTATTCATGGGCCCCAGACAATATGCACCCACTGGTGTCCCTTTGATCACACCCACCTACCTAATGATAGATCTTTTATAGAAGTGTACTTGATTGTACCTTAAAGGTACCTTAAAGGGAAGGATCTCCTGTGATGTGTTTTGGTTACCCCCCGTCACCCCTGTTGTGGCCCTGGTGTAGTCACACTATCTTCTGTTGTTATTGTACAAGAATTTACATTTGTTTGTGAGTGTGTGCTTTTCTCATGTATTTATCCTTATGTGATTTTCTTTTCTCTCCAACTGTTTTCAGTTGGATTTAAGACAATAGGCTCAGTCTTTCCTGTTTACGGCCTGGTCATGATCATTTGTGCCATCCTGTCCATCATTGTATTTCTAACATCTAGACGAGATCACCGCCCTGTCTATCATACAGTAAGTGACCTAAATACACCAAATTTTTTTTTTATATAAAAAATAGAAAAGAGAAGTCCTTTATGTAGGAATATGAAATGGAAACTTACGTTTAGAAGCACAATTTATTCCAAAAAAAGTGCTCTTTAAAATACTCTTATCAAAACAATCAGAAAAAAATCCTTAACTCAGGTGATAGATTAAAAAATATAAATATTCTTATGCATGATAATGAAATAATGTTTTAATGTCATAGAAAATAATTACATTTTATCATCGTGTCATACGTCTTGTGCTGTAACTATAAGAATAGCTGTCATCTTTTTTTTCTCATTTTATGTGTGTGACACATCCACTTGGAACCTGTCCAATAACACACTCTTTTGTCTGCTTTTTAAGGATTTTGCTAAAATGTATAGTGGGATTGTTTTGAAACATTTCTACTTGTTAGATGTTTCCTACATTATTGACACCTCCCTAGTTTCATTTGAAGAGAAGGATTTCTCTATGTTTTTTCTTCATGTTAACATCACACTACAGTTATTAAACAATTATTACACCGTTACAACAACTCTGTAAACAATATACATATTTTTTCACATAAATGTTGAATATATTAGGAAAGTATGCTGATTGAGACTGAACATGGTTGAGAAGAACCATCGGTTAAGTAGTGATCTCATAAGGCTTAGCAGAAACAATGACAAATGCATGCCACTAATACTGCTAGAAGTAAGAATCTACTTTTAAATTTTGCTCATCTTGTAAAAACATAAACCAAGTAACTCCTAAATGGTTGTCAGACTGTACAAATTTTTTGAAAAATGAAAATAATACAAATCAAAGTATTTCAAAATGGTTTTTCTTAACAGCTTTATTTAATTTTTAAGATTTAAAAATTAACTGGTACACAACTTATGTAGTCATACTTTTATTTCAAAGTTATATAACTGGCATTAACTCATTTATCATTTAAATTGAAATGTTATTTCAATACGTGCTAAAAATTATGCCTTGTGGCATAGGAAAAATATGTCACCACTTTAGCAAACCTACTGACAGAAAACACTTTTCCAGGACTTTCTTTTTTTTTTTTTCAAAAATATGAAAACATTTTCTGGAGTTGTCCAATGGGTGTTTACTTTCTCTGATGAGTAATGCTGTTAGCAAGTTTCACGTTTTGGTATAATGCAAACTGGCTTTTAAAAATATTCTGGAGTTTTTTATTTTTATCAAAATTTCTGGACTGTGTAGCTACTTACCACAATGTGATTTTTACATTGACCAATGTCACCATAGGTTCTCACCAGTTAGTCTGGAAACTGAATGCTGTGCAGAATCTTTCAATGCACTGTCGTCAGTAAAAAAATTAAATGACCCTATTCGATGCCAGATCATCATTGAGAGTTTGATACAAGGATATAAATTTTCATTTTTATATAAAAAAAAAAAAAGCCTGTGTCAAACTGGTTAATCTGATGGGCAAATTAAAGTTACATATCAGTTTATTGTTTTATTCTTATAAGTGTAACATTGATTGCATCATTTTAATTGTATCTTTAATATATGTGTGCAATGCTTGATCTAAAAGAATTACAGAATGAGTAAAAAACAATTATTACATGTAATAGTCAACTTCTATTATAATTTATGATCACTGATTCTGTATTTGTTGCAATGATTCTTTATTTTATATAGTTTCTTTCCATTACTATTTCTTTCAGTTCAGAGTTGAATTTTACTATAAAAAGATTTTTTAGAGGTTTTATTAAATGAAGAAAAAAAAAAATCAATTGCAAGCAGTGATACGTAATTTTTATATTATCAGTGAGCATTTCTTCAGAAAAAATTATTATTGTTGGAGAAATGCCACACAGCTCAGAAGGCACTTTAGCCCCAGAGAAAATATAATAACAGCTCTTTGACAGTGCCATACTTTAGACTGTGTGTCTCTAATGCCATGTTTAAAAAACCATATTCATTTTTATCTGACAGGCATTTGCTTATTTAGGTTTCGTAGTGGCAGTCATCTGGATTTACTCTATAGCCAATGAGATTGTCAACATACTGCAGGTAGTTTCAAATTGAAAAACTTTTTATAGAGATAAATAGCAATAAAGTAATAACTGGGTGCATTCGTATGATGAATCATGACATTGTTGAAAACTCAACCATATATCTTTTTTTCTCTAGGCACTTGGAGTCGTCTTTGATTTGTCTGATGCAATTTTGGGTCTAACGTTACTAGCATGGGGAAACAGTATAGGTGGTGAGTAGCAACTTTATCAAATTATTGATACTTTGAAAAGTAAATCTTGCAGTGTCGAGGCTTGAGTGTTACCGGGCATAAGTGTATTTATAGAGAATACTATCTTATGATTCGTAGTTTATTGAATATATTTAGCATTATCACATACATGTAAGGCTATAAATATTCATATTAGATATGTCAGCTAGATCAATTATCCAAATGTATAAATATATGTTTCAATGTATAAATATATGATTAGGTAAAAATAAATTCTTCTCTAAGAGTCATGGCTGGCAAAACTCTGCGTCTTTGAAGTCTTGTATCTTTGTTTTTAAATAGACTAATTTCACTGGGTTATTTATGATTTCTTTATGATGAATACTCACAGATTTTATAGCAGACACGACCTTGGCAAGACAGGGTTACCCTAGAATGGGGATATCAGCTTGTTTTGGAGGTCCTTTGTTCAGTATCCTTTTTTATACATATATCATTTTTTTGTAGCTATAATTTAAATCATGCATGCCAAATAAAGTCCACCTGTAAAGATTATTTTTTGACACTTAAGAAAAACACATTATTTTGTTATCCTCTTTATAAATTTTCCAACGCCCCTCTCATATCCCTTTGCATATTTACAATGCTCCTCAAAGCATTAACAATTATCAATTCACTCAATATGAATGAATTTTTAGTCTTTCATTTGCATTCTAGGTTACTACTTCATTCTATAAGTTTATATTAATTGTACATTCAAAAACTAGTGAGACACCTTTTACACTTAAAAAGTATAAATAAATAGATATAAAAAAACAAAAAAGTCGTTAAAAAGAGTTATTAGATTGTACTAAAAAGTAAAATAATTATTCCTTAAGTTTAAACCATGCCAATATTTATAGAAACCATATCGACTAAATAAAAGTGTTAGGGTCAGTTTTGTGTCTCCTGTGTTTATGAAAAAAAACAAAATTTTAACATCATTGTTAAATCAAATAAGGCAAGGTATGCTGGAAGCAATATATCATTATACATGTTCTTCATTCATTGATAAACTGCAAGATAAATGAATATAATCCATATTGCCACTATTATTTTTTAGTCAAGATAATTTTTGTTTACTTTCTAGTACAATTTAGTGAAATTTTTTTAAAGTTTTTTATATTTTTTTATTTTTATTATAATTTTTATATCATAAAATATAATAAAATTCTATAAAGGAAATTTTTATATTACGTCTTGGACCTGTGTAAAATCGAAGAAGTTTATCAGCTTCGTAAATATGATTTCGGGATATATTCATTCAAAAATGTAACGTTTTAGTAAAAATGATATTTAAGAAAAGATTTTTGCTGAGTTGCAACTAGTAAATATTATTCCTTAAAATGTGAAAGATCTTCTTCTAGGTCTTGGAATTCCTTTTACCATAGCTTGCATTAAGAAAGGAGGAGTTTTCTACGTAAGTACTTTGAATTAATATGTCACATGCTACTGTGATGTCAAATCAAATTAATAGCTACTGTGATAATGTCTCATAAATTACATGTTCCTGTAACTGGGTGATTTCTCTCATGAGATATTTAAGGGTACTAAATCTGAAGAAACTTCTGACCTTAATTTAAACACATTAAAAAAAAAAACCTGTTAATGCAATTTTAGCTCATTGAATGAAAACATCATCAACACTGTCATAAGTTCATTTGAAACACAAGCCACAAATGTGATAAAATTGTGTGCATCTTGTGTAAACACAAAATATAAAAGTGTGTATCAGGAAACTCCCACCGCCATCCTGGCATTTTTTGTCATTGAATGTATTATTTATTGTTTTACAATAATCATCAGCAATTTACGCTTTAATCAATGAAATAATAACACCTCTCTAATTTTTACAGCTGAAAGTCAACTTGGAACAAATGGTTCTTGCTGCTGGTCTTACTTTTTCCTTGGCATCCTCCCTGCTGATCGTCCCCTTTTCCAAGTTTCAGATGTCAAGGCCGTATGGCATCTATCTTCTGATTCTTTATTTTGCTTTCCTAGTGATTGCAATATTGACTGAAGTGAATGTCATTGAAAACTTTGACTTGTAAATTGAATTTTTCTTTTTTTTTAAATTACACAGATATGCCAGAGTGAGACTTTTTTTGACAAGTTTATGTTACATAAAATCATCTGTAAATTAAGAATCAATAAGACACATTCATGCTTCATTAACTCATGTATAAGTTTTATAATGATATTAGAATAAATGTCTTTTGCATTTGATGACATTCAGAGCTATTCTTAGTCATATGCTAATTAGAAGATTGTTAACTAGGCCTTTGTCTAGCTCCCCTGAAATGCTTTTTATGTATACAGTTCTGTCACCTATCATGAGAACTTTTTTCATGAACATACGTGGTAATAAATAAATGCTTCCACAAAAAGACATGAAAGTTAAAGCTTCAGATTTTACATATTGGTGCTTTTTTCCCTACAGGACCCTCTGCATTCACGTCTGTCTGTTTTTTTTTTTTAGTTGTAATATTCATTTTTGTTTTAATTTTTGTATATTATTTGTGTATTTGTTTCCATCTATGATGAGAACAAAAAAATATGAAGCATTATTCCGTTGAACTTCCCTAGTGTGTGTGATTTCTCTTGTAAGGATGAGATGAAATCTCTTAGATCCTATAAACCACTTATGGGACTGTTTTTATGGTGCCCTTCTTTCATCCCCACCATAGCCGATAGTGCAATGGCCATGGAGGCACCACGGGAGATTTATCGAGAACTTGAGCCAAGACCTGAAAATTTTCCTTGCTCCTCACCGGAGATTGAACCAGGTATGTTCAGGTTGACAGTGGAGTATTTACCTCACGACCATCTGTCACCTCTGAACTCCCATAGTTCCATCTTTTACTTATACAAATATTTCATTAACCCCCCCAGTGTTCTTCATCTTTTACTATTTATTATAATTTCTGCATATGAAGATGGTTGATGTTACAGGTGTATGCTATTGTTTTACTTATTTACAAATGTAATTTTTATTGTATGCACAACTTAGTCTTCACACCCCTCTGTAGGGGGCGAACAGTGACATTCGTCATTAGGTGGCGATATTTGTTAAATATGTTGAGTCTTTCACGGATTATTGTGATATTAAACTGATTGTTTTTAATCCAATTTAAAATACAAGATTTGAAGAATGAAGATTATTTTTTAAATTTAATTATTTTTTTTGCCTATTTATTGTCACACTGTTGTAAGTAAGACATTAACATTAAATCTTGTATACATATAAATGTATGTTTAAAAGGTGTATAAGGTTACGGTACGAGGAATTAAAAAAATAAAGGGTTTTAATCATTCAATTCCTGACTTTAAAAAATGTTATTACACATTAGTAAAGTAAAGTTCACTTAAGCCCCTCAGGGCTCATCGGGGACAGTTGAAGTGTAGAATTCATCTGTTTCAATAACCTCTGCACATAAAGGGATTTTGTGGTTAGCACAACGCCCAGCCGCCTTTACTCCCCCAACTTAAAGTCAGGTGACCAGTTTAAAGCTGGGTGGACTTTAAGGACTTTCACCAGGACCTGAAAAAAAACAACCACAAGGTTCTCACTGAGGTTCCAACCGTCACCCCTCTGGTTGACAGTCGAGTGCTCTACATCATACGACCACCCGTCCCCACCTTTACCACATTAGGGAAATGATGAAATTAGTTTTATCTCTCAACTCTTCCCTATTCAAAAATGGTAAATAGGCCGGTTTGTTGTACATTTCATCAACTAAGCTGAAACCCGTTTGAACCAATTTCTTGTATTTAAACAACAGACACACACACAATTCATTGAAGTAACTTATTGAGTCTATGTTGTAGTTATAATTAGGCCAGTCATTGTTCACTATGACCAACCAGAACCATTCTGATGGAAAAGCGAGCTCGGTGGCAGCCTACAGCCCCCCCCCATCACAACTTTTAAAGTTTTTAAGCCCCAGTGGATGTCAATCTAAGCATTCTCAGGGCTCCTGGACTAAATATAATTCCAGTCGGGTGTACTCATGAGTCATGAGGGCCTTAGATATGACATTTGTCAGGGTCTCTCATATTAGCATGCACCAACATTACTTTGTTTTTTTCTTAAGACCAGCATACCTTTTTCCATTAGTCTCCAAATGCACGATTGTCAATAGTCCTCAAATGTACGATTGCCATTTGTCCGCAAACATACAATTGCCTAGGAACCCCCTCCCCTTCTAAATGTAAGAATGCCTCTGAAACTAACTAACTGAGCTGGTCTTATTTAAAAGTATTAAAGTTCATGCACTTCTTAACCAAAAAAAAAAGAAAGGAGAAAAATTAAATAATATTTTTATATCGTTTTTTTTTTATAAAATCCCTTATTACTTTATGCAAGTATTTTTTTTTTGTGGATGACCCTAAACAAGAAAACTTTTAATCAGGTACTGTGTGCTGTCACTTGAATCCATTTTGTTAAAACTTTGGTAAAAATTGAGCTGGACTGTCTATTTTTATTTTTTGGAAAATGTGAATTTTTTAATTATTTATTTTTTTTAACATTTTAATTATAAATGTTTAGAAATGTAATTTTTCTGAATACTTCTCTACATTCCTTGTATCTTTTAAAACTTTTTTTAATGACCCATTTTATGTAATAAAAATTCAAATACTCTTATTTAGACCTTTTTTCATCAGCAAACGCTTTGAGGGCCTCCTAAAATTGTAAATCCGGCTCTCCTCACTGGGGCATAGTAGGGTTACAGTAGGCCTACCCCAGACATGTGCTCTTTCCCTAGCAAAATCCAAAATCTAAAAAAAGTCTTCACCTTTGACCTAATAAAATAGGTCTTGATTAACCAACCATTCGAGGGTTCATTATCAATACTTCATTCATTTATAAGATATCTGAAATAAAAAAAAACTCCAAATGTTGACTAAACATCATGAAAGCCACCGAGTGCATTGAACAAATTGTGCAGACGGACTATCTGGACAGCCTGTGTTTTCTAGACACCCCGGCACTCCTCCCATTTGCCAACATTTCTTCAAACAAAACTCCCAACAAAATTTTATTCCAGCCATTAAACCAAGACGGTTATGTCCCAAGTGTTGATTTGTTCTTATCGAGCTGTAGTTCTTTTGTACCTGGTAATGAGAAACCGTTAAACACGGTTTGTGGTTTGTTATCTTTAAATGGATTGGACGAGATGGATTGTTTGGCTTAACGTTGATAGAAGTTTCAGACAGTTCACAAATATAAAATGTGTTTGTGTCACAATGACATCTCAGGTAAGGCAGACTCAACGCAACCTCAACGTGGTGGTGATTGGATGGGTATGAAGGCGAGATGACCCCCACACACACAACACCCACCCACACTCCAAAACTGTCTATCTATCCCTCTCTACCAACTCACATTGATTAATTTTAATTTCAATTTTTCTCACTACTTCTCTCGGTGTGCGTCTCTCTCTCTCACTCTGTCTCTCTCTCTCTGTCTGTCTGTCTTTGTATAACTACCCTATCTCCCTCTACCGTCTCACTCCGCCTCTCTTCCTATCTATCCTCCCTGTCTCTCCCTCTATCCTCTCCTTCTCTCTTCCTTTCTATCTCCCTCTGTCTCTTTCTAAACAAAACCATATGGAGACCTAATGCATCATTTTATGTTCATGTCTCATTTCTTTCTCTCTCTCCCTTTCTCTCTCACTCTTTCTCTCACTCTCTCTCTATGCCTCTCTCTCTCCAACTATCTATCTCTCACTTCCTCTTTCTCTCATTCTCACTCTCTCGCTCTCTCTCTCTCTCTCTCTCTATCTATCTCTCTCTCTCTCTCTCTATCTATATATATATATATATATATAGAGAGAGAGAGATAGATATATTTATCTATCTATCAATCTATCTCTCTGTACTGCTGTAATTGTGGGTCTACTCTGTTGTTGTAAATGTAGGTCTATACTATACTATAATTTCATACTTTTGTGATCAACTTTTAACGGTCAGTTCTTTTTGGCGGCCCACGGCAAAGAATTTAAGAAATATTCGAGTGTCCGAGCTTTAAGTATGGAGGGCACAACGATGGGACCTTTTTTGATACAGTATATAGACAGTAGCTACGGTTTTATGCCTCCACATTTGACACTCACTCCAGGCCCCCTCTCAGTCAATAGTAATGTTTAAGCCGCCTCTGAAGCGGCGCTTTTTGCGGTAGGGGTGGAGTGGTACGAATGACACTGTAGTCCATGTACAAGTGTCATTGTGAGATCATTAGCAGCCCCGTAGCGCGTGAAAACTCTACAGCAGGGGGGCAGGCATTCTACTGCAGGGGCCAGGCAATAGCAGGGGGGCCAGGTAATACATTTTTACTAAGTAGAACAAATAAGCAGAGGGGGCCAGACAAAACGCCTTTGGGTGTGGCAACCACAACAGATCCCACGACCACGTCGGGTTGGGAAGGTGTCGGTGACTGTGCGATAGGAGATAAAGTGATAGGGAAAATATTTCTTATAATCATGCTCTCCGTCTTCAGCAAAGTACACAATACAACAAGGTATTTTTAGGGCGGGGCCTCCTGATTTGTGCTTGGATTTAACTTTACAAAACTTGACAAACTTCATGGTGCCACTGACCTCATTTAAGTGCAGTTTTTGGAGTAGTAAAAATTAAGTGATTTAAAGAGTGAGGAACCTTCAAGGCTTGGGACCCAGGAGAAAAGTTCGGTCGCCTCGCCCTAGCCTACAATGCATACTATGGAGTTAATCACTTCATTTCAATTTTGGTTTATTTGGTAAGAGTTGGCAAGCACTAGGATAGGCTACTCTTATTTGCGTAGAGGTCATAGGTGAAGTTTTGTGCATTGATTCCCTACGGCCAAACAATTTTTTTTTTTTAAGCAGTACCAGTATGACAATCTTATACTAATTTTCCAGTAATACTACTTGATATTCATGCCTTAATTTGCATGTTAAGTCAAAGCATTCATTTTTTGTCGGTACCCAATTAACAATTTCCCAAAGATCTTTGTTAACGACACATATGGAAGAACCATTTTAAGTTATCTCGTTGGAGGTATTGTCGTCACTAACGTTGGGGTAATCATTGCAAATATCTTAGTGTGAAACTGACAAAATGGATATTTTGGTAATTGTTAACGACAGTCCGCCCACGAGATAATTGGTTCTTTTATTATCTTAATGCAAAGCTTAAACATAGCTTAGTGTGAATAGAAATGGGCAGAAAAATTACTCACAGATGGACTGTCACTAATGTCATGGGTAGTTTTTTTTGTGTATTTAATTACTTGTATAAAAGGTAGTATGGTCTCTTCGGAGTTATTCTTGTTGACTGCTTGACTTGGGTGTATATATATATAATTTGTAATTAAATGTCCACAGACGTAACACATGTAGAGAATAGATATAAAGCACTGAGCAGATAAATATATATATTATTTATTCTTCTATATTACATACATGATTCAATGATAATTGATGTGAAAACCAAGTTACGTCAATCCAGTCAAGAATATAAAATCTACTGTATCATGTCTGAAGAAATCTATTGTCTCCTTCTCGTCTAATTATTATCGTCTGCTCTAACTTATGATTTCTACTTCCGCTAAGCTAAGTGGCCAGATAATTCAAACCATCTCTGTGCCAACTATAAATTCTATAGCCTAATCTGATTATTACAACATCCCCCTTCCCTTTAAAAACTAATGTTATACATTTAGTTTTTTTAGCAATCTCTATGTCTTACTGTCATTAACTTAATAAAATTTACTTTTGTCAAAATAAAAATACAAATTACAATAGTAATCTATATAAAAAATGTCAATGTATATACAAAATGTCAAACAAAATGGTTATGATACAAATATCAAACCAGTTAGGATACAAAATTTATTAATAAAAATATTCTTGTCAATACTATATCTCATTTTCAATTTTTAAATGCATTTATAGCATACTATCATAATATTGACATAAAAATTTATTCAATTTTCAAAAATATTATTATCAATTCAGTTTCAAAACAAAAAAAAATTTTATACAATAATAAGTGATTATTCACTAAAGTTGTTACCAAGTAACATAACTTCTTCATAAGTTTTAAGTGCATTTTTAATTATCATTATTATCTCCCTCTTTTCTTTCTTTTTTTTTATAGTGATTATTTTCTATCAGCTTATGACTTAATTGTCATTCCAATTCTTTGTACATATTCACTTAATGAATTTATTTTCAATATTCAACACTTTCATATTTTTCTTCACATCATTACCATTCTTTTCTTTTGTATGAGAGCATTTTATTTCAGTACAATATATATTTTTTATGTTGTCTTTTGACAAACTTCTTCTGTTGCAACAATATTTTGTTCAACTTATTATTTACCTTGCTTTATCTAGCGGGTCATTTTTCTCTCATCTCTTCTGAAGACCTTTTCTTTTGTCTTCTGTCAATAACACTTTCCTTAGTGATTTGACAATATTTATTTTGTGCTCATCAATTATATAAGACATTTTTCTTATGTCTTTCTCATCATTTTATATAGTGTGAATATATATTAACTTTGCACTTTTTCATGTCAATTTATCTTGACATATTCAATATCATCATGTACTATTCATTATGTCTTCTGACATATAAAATAATTTTAAACATCATTTTAATAAAATTCATATATTATTACAATCTTCATACCTTTGACTTCTTTAGTCAATAATTGTTCAAGTTACATATTTGAGACTAATAAGTCTTCTTGACAATAATCAATGTCATAATCAATAATCCTTTGATTGGATTTAACAAAATTTTAACTTTTTAAAATCATTATAAAAAATTGAACAATTAACTTCAAACAATGAACAAATTCAATAAAATATGCATTAGTAATCATTGCATAATAAAATCTTTGCATAAACTTCAATAATATTTCCATCAATGTGAATGTAATGAATGAGTAATTAATCATTCTTACAACATATTCTCATGTACATTATACTTGTTTAGTGTATGTGTTTTATTTTAAACACAATCTCTCCTCATTCTCATCTCAATTAAGTATGCATATTTCTTTTTTTTTAAATATATTATGCATCAATCATCAATATGAATTCCTCAATATACATGATTTAAAAAAATATTTGAGTCAATATACTCAATACAATAGTGTACTTTACAAGCTTAAATGTCATCATCATTATTCATGTATTATATTGTATTTTTAATACATACAAATCTTTTATTTTCAAATATAACTGTTATTAGTTTTAATTATTCCAATATCCATATTATTTTTACTTATAGTTCCAATATTCTTATCATTCTAGTCATTATCGTTATTGTACTACTATATTTCATTGTTACTTGTTCCAATAAAATTTATATTTCATTATTGTTCCTATATTCATATATTTATACTTGTTATTTCAATTACTTATATTTATTCTTGTTGTCCCAATACAGTATTTGCTATGTTTGAATAATTCAATATGTTTACTCAAAAAAAAAAAATATATACTTATTTCTGACTGAGTCTCGATGAAATATCTGGCTTGCTTGGCTCTTCTAAACTACATGTGTTTTCTTTATAAAGCCCATGACTTTTATTTGCGTCATGTTTCTGTATTTGTTTAAATTTCTGATTCTCACTAAATGATTTACATTTTGATTGAGTATGTCCTTTCATCTTACATTTTAAGCAACAAATATTTTTTAGTTTAAAACATTTCTCTTTAAGATGACCAATTTTCTTACAGAATGTACATGTAGGTACATCATAATATTGTCTACTTCTAATTCTTTTATATCTAATAGCTTGATAATTATTTATTGGTTTGTGTGTGTTCCTATTTGAATGGTAATTGTGTGGATGTCTATGGCTATGGTTGATATCCTGTGTTCGGTATTTATTTTTAATGTTTGGTCTATGTGTATCAATATCTTGTTTTGTTTTAAATGGACAAAATGACTGTTTATGCCCTAAATTCTTGCATTTGTAACAAGTTATGTTTTTAAGTTTGAGGGTACATCTATTAGCTTTATGTCCAAAATCCTTACAAAAAAAACACATTGGTTTGTCTCTATTTTGTGTTGTTGAGTCTATTTTATTTCTATTTTGTTTTTTAGTGTCTGTAATGACAGAACAAAATGATTCTGCTGTTTTTGAAATTGAATGAATTTTCTTTATCAAAGGTGTATCTGTTTCACTTGTTGTCTTGCTTATTGATGTTTTGTTTAAGTTTACTTGATTGTTATTTGTATCTGTTAATTGTGAATCTGCTATTTTCGTTATTATTTTTTCTATAGTGCTTGACTGTTCATGTAGTATTTTATATGAATCAGTCACATCAGCTGTAATACTTTTTTCAAATTTGTCAAATTTACTTGTCAATGTTTCTAAACTTTTTATTAATGTTTGAATTTGTCGACTCTGATCTTGTACAATTTGTCTCAAAAAAGAATTGTCATTTTGTTGATCTGAATTTATAACAGGACTGTGATCATTGTCATTTATTTTTAAACTAGTGCTTTCTAATGTGTTCAATGTATCTATTTTATGACATACTTCATCGTTTAAATGAACAAATAATTTGTTTCTTGATTCGAATTCTTCATGGCAATTATTGCATTTTATGACAGGCTTTGTGTTTATTATTAGATTATTAGTTTCTATTTCTGACTTTTTGTGAATGGGTTTTAGTCCTAGTTTTTCTCTTTTTAATTCTAATTCCTGCTCCATATCTGCTCTCATTTTTTCTAATCTTTTAAGTTGTAAGTCTCTTTCAATTTCCATCTGTATTTTTTCTCTTTGTAATGCTATTTCTTGTTTTATTTTGTCTTCTTGTATTTCTGCATCTTTTTTAATTTTTGCAGCCTGTATTTCTGCATCTCTTTTATTTTTTTCTTCTTCTATTCTAATTTTTTCTGTTTCTCTTCTATCTTCCCTATCTTTATCCATATTATCATTAGCAAATTTTACAAGTTTATCACCTGTTAGACCTGCACTTCTTCCTTGTTTAAGATATGTTTCCCATGGATCAGAGGTTTCCTCAGCCATTTTAAAATTTATTTAATTATTCTTTATTAAATTATCTATATAATTAATTTCTTAATATTTTATTTCTGCTGTATTGGGTTTTTATTGTATATATTGTATATATATAGTATATTTCAGTATTCAATATTCTTGAGTCTATATGCAATCTTATGTCAAAATAAAATTAAATTACCAATGTAAAATTAGTTCTAATAATAAGTGACAAATGAAAACGTACAATAAATAAAATATTTCTAAGATTAATATACTATTACTAAAAAAATGTAAAAAAAAATTTTTACAGACTAAGTTAATATTATTTAATTAAATTTAGAGTTAGACGAGCGAAAACAAGTGTACAACCTTACAAGATTACTTGTAAAAAAAAATTATACAGGATACGAACAGTTACTTCTAAACAAATATTTCAAGTAAAATATCTAGATGAAAACTATATATATTTATTTTAATTTAACTAATTTTGCAATTAGAACTTTTCAAAAAGATATTTAACTATGTACTAAGGATGTAAAAAAATTGTTTCTAAACATTACATACTAATATAATAAAATTGACACAATTTGCAAATAAGACAACAATTATAATTAAACAACGTGAAATCACTGTAAAGTACCTTTCTTGTTACTTCGGACTTCGGATCTCAGGTGTAGAGTGCTGTAAAAGTATGGTTTCGGAAGGTGTGGACTCACTTCTCTGGTAGATGTAAATGGTAAGGTCAGAGTGTAGTCATTTCATAGCTCTCCTGGTACGGTTACGGTCTGCTAACTTTTCGGCTCACCTTCTTTTTCACCCACACGAGGATTTAGTAAAAAGAACTGATGTAAATGTTCTTATGAATGTACCGCTGTAGCGATGGTTCTACAGCTATAAATTATGTAAAAATATAAAGTCCAACAATTGAAGTAAAGCCAAGGCAGTTGTATATAATACAGTTAAGAACTGTATGTTGGTGGATGGAATATCAGATGAAAAAAAATCAGGAACATGTGGATCTTGTAGTATGGTAACATTCGTCTTGATTACTTCAGCCGACCATTATGTATAATATGTTTTTTATAGAACTTTTCCGCTGCATACCATTCATATATAATGTTCTTTATGCAATTATGGAACTACCACTGCCGCCACCATTCATGTCATGGGTAGTTTTTTTTTGTGTATTTAATTACTTGTATAAAAGGTAGTATGGTCTCTTCGGAGTTATTCTTGTTGACTGCTTGACTTGGGTGTATATATATATAATTTGTAATTAAATGTCCACAGACGTAACACATGTAGAGAATAGATATAAAGCACTGAGCAGATAAATATATATATTATTTATTCTTCTATATTACATACATGATTCAATGATAATTGATGTGAAAACCAAGTTACGTCAATCCAGTCAAGAATATAAAATCTACTGTATCATGTCTGAAGAAATCTATTGTCTCCTTCTCGTCTAATTATTATCGTCTGCTCTAACTTATGATTTCTACTTCCGCTAAGCTAAGTGGCCAGATAATTCAAACCATCTCTGTGCCAACTATAAATTCTATAGCCTAATCTGATTATTACAACTAACAATTACTGAATTAGTCAATTACCAATAATTATTTTTTTACCATTATTTGTAAGCTGAAATGTTTATCTTTTTATGTAGAGCTTTAATATCATAGAATAAAATGTCTTTTAAGCAGTTACAAAAAAATGTTTAGTATTTTAAATTATTTTCTATCTGTATAACAATCACTAAGTCTGTCTAAGTATTAGTTAATTTACTGAGTATAAATTAGCATACTTTCAAACTTATAAGTTTTATCTTTAAAGTTATATTCTTATTAATATTTTATATGGACAACAGAGCCATGAATCTTTATGAACTGTAAACATTACCATGAAGAGGATTTAATTGACAGTGCATGTAATTAAATTATACTAATTAATCTAACTGATAACTGAATAAACCAGAAAGTTACCTATATATTATATATATTGCCACTGATTTATTAGCTTGCTTGAATCATGAATCTGGAGAACTTATGACTTAATATTACTATAATAGGATGCTTTCAAATTTATCAAAAATAAATTTGTTCATGTGTACTGCTATTCTATTTAAAATCTAGAAATCAGTAAGAGAGGAACTTGGGATGTAGTTTAACTTTAAAACTAGTCTCAATACTACTGTAACTATTTACCATTTGAAGCGAACATTATTAATGTTCAGATTTTTTTTTTTAACTTTCTTTGGAAGGATTTTGAAAAATAAAATTATTGCAAGACTAAGACTGCAGTAATGATCTATGCTATTCCATTATGTAATTATTTATTTTAATCATGTATTGATTGGAATCTATTTTTATTTCAGTTACCCTTCAATGATGGAGATGAAAATAAACTTAATAAAATGGAACAAATCTACAGATGGTGCTTTGAATGATGACAATATGCGAAGAAAACTAAAGTCTCTGGGCTATCAGAGTACCATGTATATTTTTTCTCCTGGTACAGATTTCCCTGATCACACCCATAGCATGACCAAGTTGGATGCCATCACATCTGGAAAATTTTTTCTGTCCATGCATGGGCAAAACGTTATCATGGAGCCAGGCGATATTATCGAAGTGCCCAAAAATGTTGTGCACAACGCTCACGTGGTTGGATCTGAAGATGTCACATTTTTTGATTCTGTGAAGTCATAAACTATTTTTAATGAGAGACTGAGGATGTGTAATTTATTTATTCTGTGAAGTCAAAATCTATCCTTAATGAGAGACTTAATAGTTTCATTTATTTATTCAAGACTATTGAGTAATGATACTATTACTATATAATTAACTTTCAAATAATTTACATAAATATTTAATCTATTATTTTTTGTGCAATTAAAAAAAAATGTAGAATTATTTTTTTGAATTTTTTTTGAATATTTCTTTTTACACTGAATGAAAGTAATCATCTTTTAATGCTCTATTTTCAGTTAAAATAAAAGCATGGTATAAAACTTACACTTTTACTCTTTGACCATTTGCTGGACACATAATTAGCTTTGAATATTGTTTATCTATAAATAACTACATATCTGAACCATATATAGTCTAATGGATTTGTTACCAGTCAACTGAAGCTAAACATTAATGCAGTTTAGTAATAAAGTATCATCAATACTAATCTATTTACAGTTCACTAATGTTTATATATTAGCATTTCAAAAAAGTTTATTGTATTTTTTCACAGCAGTAGTCAATAGAGCTTAGTCCAAATTGATAATTACCAACAAATACAATGTTGATGATAAAGTAACAATGAACATATGAAAAGTTAATATGTTTGTTACTCAAACATTGATGTGCACTGGTACATATTAAATTAATCTCACTAATTAATTGCTCCATTTGAGGCCAGTGTGCTGTTGGGTCAGTCTGTGCTAAGAAATCCTCAGGCGAATTAAGCAGCACCGGCAGGCTCATGGGCCAGGCAGGCTCATGGGCCATCAGCTGAAACAGTCCCATCTACTGTGCACAAAATGGGAGAGAAATAGAAAATGTAGGCCAATTTTTTGTACTCCATCATCAGGAACCCCCCCCCCCCCACCCCCACCCCCACCCACTCCCTTCTTGTACGGGACTCGGGCAAGTCCCACAATGAGACGAAATTAAGATAGAATTTCAGGAAACTTAAGTCCCCTGTTATGCTTCACCTTTACAAACTCAGCCATCAGTCATGGCGATGAAGGGTTGGGCCAGGGCGCCCGGGTCGGACTCTTAAGATGCCACCCCAAGAAAATATTTAAGTGGCGATAAAAGCCTCCCCTTTTTTGGTGGGATATTAAGTGCATCCCTAATTGTCAGTACCTACTACTACCCCCCCCCCCCAGTGGGTTGGATCCGCTCACCAGATGGTTACATATTCTTTAAGCAGATCAAGGTAATTGGTAAACTGCAACACACCGATCTGGGACAAGATGGCCGAAACTGTGCTCACAGCTTCACCCACTCCCCGCTAGAGGTCAGGTGTGAAATGTCATAGGTTAAGAATTTTTTTGTTTTTAAAAAGGGTGTGCGTCTGTTTAACTCTCCCCCCCCCCCTTACCCCCAATATATCGCAATATCTCAAGCGATAGAGCCAATGTCTATTTTTTAAATACTTTATTGTCTCATTCACTCTCTCTATATATGCCTAGGGCTCAAACGAATGTAAGGAAGTCTATACCTAGGGCCCAAACAAATGTAAGGAAGTCTATACCTAGGGCCCAAACAAATGTAAGGAAGTCTATACCTAAGGAGGTGCGGGGAGACACCTAATTGAAAAATTCTACATTTCATAGCAGAAAGAGGTCGTTCTAGTAAGGTTTTATAACCAATCATAGTTAAAAATATGAGCTGTAGCACAGGGTGCCATCATGCAAAGCAGTAGCACAGCGTATCACCACGCATAGTAGCAGCATAGGGGTCCACCATGCAGGGCAGTAGCAAAGGGTGCTACCACGCATGACATTAGCACAGGGTGTCACCATGCAGACCGTCAGGAGCTTACGTATATGAATACAATACAAAGCTGCTCGGATCTATCTGGAGTTATTTAAAAACGCGCTAAAAAAATTGATGCATGTAGTCACATGGTTTCAAGAAACTTGAGACGTACTTTACAAACGCAGTTTAAAGAAAGTAAAATTTTACATGTATTGTGTAATTATTTTTTTTCTTTTATCTTCTATCATTAAAACTCATTCACTTTTGGACTAATTGGACGTATTTCACAAATATATTTACAATTATAGGCCATTTCTCGTGCAGGAAAATTCGACATATTTTCCATTGTCCATGGTGGAAGTCTTGAGGGGGGTCAGACCCTGAATTTTCCGCACCGGGTTACAGCAACCGTACTGACGCCACAGCCTGGGGGCCCAAACAAATGTAAGCAAGTCTATAACCTACCCCCCCCCCCCCCAAATAAAACTCAGAACGGGAAACCACAGTGTTTACCCACGCACTAGACCAGACGTGGCCGAACTATGGTCCGAAGGGGGAGGGGAGAGAGACACAGAGAGAGAGAAGTGGCCAAGTTGTGCTGGTTTATCAAACCCGCGCGTTGCTCCTCTCCACTCGTTCACCTTTAATTTACATTACTTCATATAATCAATCCATCCTTCTGTCAAATTTAATAGCCCCAGGTGCCTTCGTTTCGAAAAGTTTGCTCTCACCGCCAAAGAGAAGATTTTATGTAATATAGCGATTGAAAATCAAAAAAAGAATCCCCACACTCTGATAAAAGAGAGCCGATTTTTTTTCAGGACCTAAACCAGCCAAAGGCAAACAATGGCCTGCGGGCTAATTCTGACACAGCGGGCTAATTCTGGCACAGCGGGCTAATTCTGGCCAGCGGGCTAATTCTGGCCCGCTGAATTATTTAATTCTGTCCACCACCCGTTTCAGAGTGCAGACTTTTATGCTATGACATTTTCATTGAAGCTAGTTTGTTATTGTATTAAATTGTTCTTGGTCAATTTTTTCAAACCCAACATGGCCAGCGACTCAAAAGTCTACCCACCCTTGACCTAAAGCTATATCCTTATTAGCCAATGGGTTAATATTCCCCTGTATCAATATATTTATTAGTTTTAAAAGAAACGTTGTATGCTTAGCAGGCCCTTAGCCAGGTCAAAGTCAGCAGGGGGGCACCAATACCAAGCAAGTGGGGCATCTTTACTTTTTCTTTATTTTTTCCTCTTCTTTTTTTTAAGCGGGGAGGGGGGGGCACTCCACACCCTTGGCTACGGGCCTGCTGCTTAGGAACACAAGATTATTAAGAAGCGACATTGACAGCATATTTTCCCTATGGCTCCTAAATGTAGTAGTTCACCAGTGATGGCAGAAATAAGAATTGAGGTACAAATTGTGTGTGGGGGGGGGGGGACACAACATTCACGTACTGCAGTTAGTATATCTTTTTTTTTCTTTTCGCTTTTTCAACCCAGGAGTAAAATATTCTTAGTTTATTTTTGTAGATATACGCTTGATGGTTTTCAGGTTTTTGTGTCGCCTTACTGACGCCTTTAGAATGTTGAATCTGATATTAGGCTTACTACTATAAAACGTAGTCGGAATCGGGGAATGGTATCGAATGTGGTCAAATTACGGTATCGTCCCGAAACTAATATAAGAACTCAGTCCCGTGATACAAAGTGTCCAAACATTAATCTACACCTACAGTGAAGCTGTAAAAAACACAACTTGGTGCGACTTTAACATTGAGCAAGCGTTCACATCGTGTTCAAGAAAGTGTCTCTTGTCTCAATATGTTCAAATCTGTCTTGCTCATCTCACTGTTGGCTGTGTTAGTGGTGTACAGTAGACTGCCGTTGACTTCTGCACAGGTATGTTGGGTTTGGCCTGGTATGTCTAGCCTCTTTGGGGGCCCCTGCATTTTGACATTCGACATCATGACAGGAGATTATATACTTAATATTTAATGTAAAAAAACATTTTTGGGGACCCAACTCAAGTTGGGGCTCGGCGGACTTTCGAACTCGGACTACCCCTTCCCACACACATTAATGACACAAACACATACACATAAAAACATAAATTATTTTTAATGCGATAGCCGTTGACCTCTGGTAGGTTGAGCCAATAGACGAACTAAATAGGAGATAGCTGTACGTGTAGCCGCCTAACGAGAGAACTATTACAGTATAGTATGACAGGAGCGTGCGGTACATTTTCCCACTAAGATGATTTTTTTTCGGTCTTTAAACAGCCTTAGAATCTGCGACCATTACCGGAACCCCCATTCCCATACGGTGCCGCCCCTGAAGCGGGCAGGTCGTGCCGCCTTTTCATATCACCGCAGGGCCCTGCGGTATAAATAATAAAGGTGGGAAAAAAATAAAACTAAACAACAAAAAATAAAGTCAAAACTATTCAGTTCTTAATCAAAGCCAGTGAAACCTTTTTTTTTTAACCAATCTTAAGTTTTATTTCAATCAATCTAGGTTTTTTAAAATCAATCTAGGTATTTTTTTTAAAAATGAAAGCTACTTAAACAGATTGTAACAAAAGTATGTAGTATACACACGTGGTCTGGTGTTTTTTTATATCAATCCTTTATTTAAAAAAAAATGACCCGATTCGATTTGAATTTTTTACACATGGGGATCAGGGCCGGATCAAGACTTGATAAGGCCCTTAGCTGTTTGAGATATGGGGGCCCTTTATAACTCCAGATAATATATGTCAGTGAAGCATAAATGGCAATTTCTCACTCGGACACAATTTTGGGGGCTCCAAAGAAAGTGTGTGGGGCCCTAAGGTATAGCTTGTATAGCTTATACATAAATCCTGCACTGTTGGGAATCAGATATAATTAGAATCGTTATATGGTAACGACCAGGTGGCTGACTACAGGTACAGGGGTGGCTGACTACAGGTACAGGGGTGGCTGACTACAGGCACAGGGGTGGCTGACTACAGGTACAGTGGTGGCTGACTACAGGTACAGGGGTGGTACATGGGTGGCTAACTACAGGTACAGGGGTGGCTGACTACAGATACAGGGGTGGCTGACTATGTCTCTTCGATCCAAAATTTAGAATAAAACTTCGCCACTGAGTACGAAACTAACCTTTCTATCCACTGGTCACATTTTGCTTTTAAATTTGACAGAATGGCCGGTCCAAAAAATGGATATATGGAGTCAGGGCCGGTCCTACGAATTGCGGGGGTCTATTTTAACGGATTCTTGCGAGGCCCCTCTTCTATTTTTTTTAAAAGCCTGTGACAAGAGTAATGACTGATAGTGATATGCTAAATATATTTTTCTGGGCCCCTGCCAGGCGCAGGCCTTTTTTTTTTGAAACAATCGGTCGAATCGGCCTAAGGCCTGGCCCTGGACAGAGTGTCTGTAAGAAATAATATAATTTAAATGTAAACGTCATTGAATACGGGTGAGCGCGTGAAAGCAGAGAGCAGGTCGGACCAAAGGGCCCGGCGTGGCCCGGGTGACGTAGTCCCCCCCCTTCATGGCTTCTCAAACCGTTCTAGCCACATCAATAATTGGACAACTTTTATACAGTAGTGGTCTCTCTTTGGGGGGGGGAGGGAGGAGGGGGGGCGGTTAGGAGCCCCCCCCCCACTGGAAACTATTTGATACGGTATGTTGCCGGCTCTTATGGCTCTCGGCCCATCCAATGACATTCGCCACAGGGCCCGACCAATGGCACGTGCTTCTATAGCCTTCTCTGGTTTAGTTTGACCTTTGTCCTCAATACATTTTTTAAAAAAAAGAAATTCAGACTTGCGACAGCTGTTTTTTTTTTTTTAATTTCATTAATTTTTATAACTGACTTATTTATTTATTTATTTTGTTATTGTTCTTTATCTAGGGAGCACCGGCACCAAATGATAATGGTGGTAACAATGATAATGGTGGTAATGGTGGTAACCTTGGTAACGGTGGAAACGGTGGTAAAGGGTCTAGCTCTAGTGAATCCGACGATTCCGATGGCAACAATGGTAATGGTGGTAACAATGGTAAAGGTGGTAATGGTGGTAACAATGGTATTGGTGGTAACAATGGTAACGGTGGTAAAGGGTCTTCTGAGTCCAACGATACAGATGACAAGCGAAAAAGAAATGAAGACAGCAATGAGGTGGACGATGGTGATGTCGAAACTTCCGGTGACGTGACAGACAGTGTTACTGTGGCCCTCCCGGAGCAAAGGACGGCAACTCGTGTGGAGAAAAAATATTAGAAAATAACCAGAAGAGAGGATATTACAAAAAAAAAAAGTTATCCCGCTTTATTTTCTGAAACAATAATTAAAATAATTATTTAAAAAATGTGTTTTTATTATTTTATTATTTTTTTTAGATTCTGTGTGCAGTTTTGTTTTTATTTTATCGTGTGAGAGTTTAAGTTACATTTTACTTTGACTCAATGGGTAATGGTCAAAAAGTTGGTTATGTCTACATTATTTCCAACTTCTCAGAAGTGTCAAAGAAATTGAGCTTTTGACATATATGATGTCTACATACTGTCCACTGGAAGTTAAATATCTCATAATATTGTAATATAAATAGAGTTAATATATTTATTACACATGCACTGATAGTTGCAGATTAAAAAATAATCATACAGATAGTGATGTTAAGACATTGTTGTACAGACATTGGTGTACAGACACTGGTGAACAGATATGGGTGTACAGATATTGGTGTACAGATATTGATGTACAGATATTGGTGTACAAACATTGATGTACAGACATTGATGTACAGACATTGATGTACAGACATTGGTCTAAGATATTGATGTACATCAATAAGATGGCCTTAAATATCTGCACAGAGTGTCAGGCATCTGTCAAGCTTAAACACATTGTTACCTTAGAATACGAACTTAAAAACACAATACCTCAGAATACGAACATAACCCACAATGGGTACCTCAGAATACGAACTTAATTTGTATTTGGCGTAGGAAGGGTACTGTGGGCTTTGGTGGGGGGCTCGGACATGGGCGTTGAACTAGGAAGGGGAACCGCAAGAACGCTGTTAAATGTTTTTTCTGTCTTTGTCCAATTTAGATGAGTGTTCAAGAAGTATAATTCGCACCGGGCTAGCTACGGGATCTGTTAATTTGCATTTAAAATCATTTCAATTTCATCTACATAATATATTAAATGTTTGAATTTCAAATTATATTCATATTTTAAGGCCTTACACCCCCCCCCCCTGTAATAATCAGATTAGGCTAGAGTATTTACAGTTGGCACAGAGATGGTTTTAATTATCTGGCCACTTAGTAGCGGAAGTGAAATTATTAGTTTTAGGCAGACGAGATATATTTTAGTAGAGAGCAGACGATAATTAGAAGACGACGACCTGAGACCTTGATAGTGTAAGAGTATATTTTATCACATCATTTGTATTGTACAATATCAAATAAGAAGTTCCTTCATATGCAAATAAATATATGTACATGTATACATAGAAGTCTACTCAGTGCTTTTTACATGTAGTTCGTCTTATATATATATATATATATATATATATATATATATATATATATATATATATAAATGTGGATACAAGATATAATTTAATATGCACCAAGTAAACAAGAATAACTCCGAAGAGACATAATTAATATAATATACCAGTAATATAAATATACACTTACCAAGAAACAGAAGTGCCAAGGAAATAATAAATATATTATCTACTAATCTACAAAATGTACCCATGACACCCCCCACGCCCGACTAGGGTTCACGACCTCTGCTCCACAAACTCTTTGAATTCGAATTATCACTGGTGTATTCGATACCTCGTTTTTTTTTAATACACCAGGTATGGGTACGATATTGATTTAGTTTTCAATAGAAGTGTGTTTCCATCTTGTTGCAGTTACAATTTGGTATAGCTTAGGTCTTCCTACTGTTAAAACTACGTATGGACTGCTGCCTAAACAGAAAAAAAGAAATAAAATACCATATTGACATCGGTGAATGAAGGGGCCCACCGATTCTTTCTCTCCCCGGGACCACCACGAGCCCAGTGCCACCAGTTTTGTAACATGATCGGTGGTGGTAGTAGGGGGGGGGTGGAGAATGGTCCAGAAACCTACTAAGCAGTTTTATTCTTTTGGAGAACTTTTGTGTTATAAAATATGTGAGTTGTCCTATTAAGATTAGGTCGCACAAGTTTGTTGTGTTTATAATCACTCTGTGGCTGGGTGTGTTTATTTTCCAAGTTAAATTTCAGTGCCGGCTTTAGGTATAAGCGATATAGGCAGCCGCCTAGAGCGGCATTATTTCAAGGAGCGGCAAATTCCAGCAAAATAAAATAATATCAAAAATATAAAAATTAAAATAAAATAAATGAATGTGATCCAGATGTAATGGAGGATCCTCCTAAATGACCAGATCGTTGTTTTCTTATTCAGCATGATCCAAAGCAGATCAAATTTGAGTCTTGTTTCCAAAAGATGAAAGTGGGAGACAATTTTTTAATTATCACTATACGCGCAAACTGGCTAACGGAGAAACTTTAAAAAGGAAATAGTTGATTTATCCCACAGTAGAAAAGGTATATTGTTTTTGCTGCAGAATATATAAAAGGAGTAAATCTGCCTAGCTACACATGGCAGTTATGACTGGAAAAATTTGTCAAGTATATTGCAGCATCATGAAAAATCTCCAGATCATTTAACCAGTTATCTTGAGTGAAAAGAACTAAAAATGAGGATAACAAATAATAAAACTATTGATGACGTGAATCAGCGCCTTATAAATCGTGAAGCGAAACACTGGAATGATGTATTAGAAAGAATAATATCTTTGGTCAGAGTACATGGATTTCAAAATTTACCCCTGAGAGGGCAGTCTGATCGGTTATATACATCTCATAATGGAAACTTTTGAAATTTGTTGAAGTTATTGCTGACTTTGATCCGGTAATGAAAGAACATATAAGACGTATAAAATCAGATGAAATTCATGACCATTATTTGGGAAAAAATATTCAGAATGAGATCATTCAACTGTTGAGTAAGAAGGTAAAACAGAAAGTGATAAATGATCTAAAAATGCAAAATATTACGCTATAGTTCTCGATTGCACATCAGACGCCAGTCACAAAGAAAAGATGACAATGATTGTTAGATTTGTTAAGCAAATGAATCGACAAATGACAAACCTTCAGAAGTTTCTCTCAATGAACACTTCATTGGATTCGCAGAACTTGAAAAATCTACAGGTGCAAGTATGTAGGAAATTTTACTTAAAGAGCTGTCAGATTCAGGCATTTTTCTAAATGATAAGAGGAGACAAAGCTACGATAACGGAGCGAACACGCGGAAATACACAATGGCGTCCAAGCCATAGTTAAAGAGCTAAATTGAAGAGCCTTTTATGATGCCGTAAACTGTTGTTTGGAAGCAGTAAGGTTTTTTGAGGTAATTCAAAAATATATACAACTTTTTTTTCTGCATCAACACATCGCTGGAATGCAAGGCCGTACCCGAGGGGGAGGGGCTGCTGCACCCCCCCCCAAAATATTATTGCTGATAGTAACTCATAAAAAAATTGACAAATATTTGCCTTTAAAAACTTGGAACAGCCCCCCTCACCTCCCCCTTCCCCAAACATAATCCTGGAATGTATTGTTAGAATATGTCCGAAAACAAAGAAGCAGCAGGTTTAACTGTTAACAAGTTATACGCAACACGTTGGGAAAGTCGAGTTGTTGCTGTGAAGGTAATTCGATACCAAACAGTTGAAATTTACAATGCACTCGTTTCAATTGCTGGATACATTTCCCTTTCTGGACCACGTGAAACCCAGTCCCGTGCAGAAGCTAAGGGAATAGCACAAAAAATGCTCGATTTCAAGTTTATTTGTTCATTAGTGATTTGGTATGATGTTTTATTTGAGATCAATATATCTAGCAAAACATTTCAAGAAAAAGATCTTGATTTAAAAAAAATATATTCAACAATTGAACACAACTAAAACAATGCTCCAGAATTATAGTACAGATGAAGGTTTTGCCAAAGCAATTACAACAGCTAAATCATTGGCTGAAGAATTTCGTATTGAGTGCAATTTCAATACGGAAATACAAATAAGATCTCGACTAAGAAAGAGACAATTTGACTATGAAGTTTCAGACGATCCAATTCTCGAGCCAGAAAAGAATTTCAGAGTAAATTTTTTCAACCAGATATTGGATACCGCAATTCAGGTAATGATCGATTTATGCAGTTAACATCTCATAGCGATTTATTTGGATTTTTGTATGACATTAAAAAGCTGGAGAAATGTGATAAAAGAGAAGTTTTCAAAGATTGCACGGACCTTCAATTAGCTTTAACATCTGAAAAGGAAGATTCAGCAGACATTAATTCAACAGAACTGTGCGATGAATTATTTGATTTATCAAGGAGAATTACAGAAAAATCAAGCCCTAGAGTTATATTAGACTATCTATGTGGAATGAGCTTGGTTGCCTAGAGTTATATTAGACTATCTGTGTGGAATGGGCTTGGTTGCCTAGGGTTATTTATATTAGACTATCTGTGTGGAATGGGCTTGGTTGCCTAGAGTTATATTAGACTATCTGTGTGGAATGGGCTTGGTTGCCTTGAGTTATATTAGACTATCTGTGTGGAATGGGCTTGGTTGCCTAGAGTTATATTAGACTATCTGTGTGGAATGGGCTTGGTTGCCTAGAGTTATATTAGACTATCTGTGTGGAATGGGCTTGGTTGCCTAGAGTTATATTAGACTATCTGTGTGGAATGGGCTTGGTTGCCCTTTTTCCGAATGTGTACGTGGCATTGCGAATTTCGCTTACACTCCCGATAACAGTGGTGAGTGCAGAGAGAAGCTTTTCGAAGCTCAAACTCATAAAAAACATATTTTCGTTCTACCATGTCTCAGGATCGTTTGGTTGGTTTAGCTACAATATATATAGAGAAAACGATTGCAGAAGATTTGGATCTGACCGAAATAATTGAAGAGTTTGCCTTTGCAAAAGCTAGAAAAGCATATTTTTCTTGAATTCTCTTCAATCTTTTTAACGCTTAATAAACATGACATTTCATTTTTTTTTAATTTTTCATTACTTTTTTAAACTTAGCCAAAAAAAAAAAAACTTCCTAAAATATACTACGTAAACTTAAAACACTTTAACTTTTATAAAGTTTCCAAATTTAAAAAAAAATGTATTATAATAAATAGCATTTATAGATTTTTCTTAGAAAAATGAAACTCAAAAGGGCGGCATTTTTGTCCTTGCCTATATCACAAAAATGTCTAAGGCCGGCACTGTTAAATTTACTGCATTGGTACAGGAGCCAAAGCATTGTCTGCACTGCTAAAGAGGATTTAGTCCCGGCGCAAAGCCCCCCCCCCCCAGCCCCCCCCCTTCACCATTTCCACCTTCCTTTAGATGTCCCTGCGCAAATAAATAGCAAATAGATTTCAATGTAACTTGTGACCTATGGCAAAGTTGCGTGTTGAAATAGATCGTGTATTCTGTAGAAACTAAGCTATACGATGCAAAAATGAGCGAGATGACGCACAGTGGGAAAGTCTAAAAAATATTTCTTCGTATTGTGTATGGTGTTCCCTCAAAAGTTGTGTGCATATGCGCTCGCATTCAGCCCGCCGTGGGCGTGGACAAACGAGCGCGCACACATTACAACAGAGCGCGCACACATTACAAACAAGTCCACACACATTACAAACGAGCGCGCACACACATTACAACAGAGCGCGCACACATTACAAACAAGTCCACACACATTACAAACGAGCGCGCACAAACATTACAAACAAGTCCACACACATTACAACAGTGGGTGCGCCACATTACAGAGCGCGTACACATTTCGTTGTGTTTAGTTCTATACCGTTGTGCTGCACAAAGCTGTGGATCCAATATCTTTTTTTTTTGCTGCATACACAGGCCCGTAGCCAGGTCAAAGTAAGCAGGGGGGCACCAATACCCAGCAAGGGGGCACCTTCTCATTTTAGTTACTTTTTCTTTATTTTTTCCTCTTTTTTTTCTTTTTAAGCGGGGGGGGGCACTCCACACCTAGCGGGGGGGGGGGAGGCACGGCCCCCAGTGCTCCCCCCCCCTTGGCTACGGGGCTGTGCATACAGCAATTGGAAAATTTAGAGGGAATTTTATCCTGGCCTCACGTCATGCAAGGAGGGGTAAGGGAGGAGAGGACAAGGGCTGGGTAGAAAAACCAATGCAGGGAAGACAAATTATAGTCCCAAAGTGTTTTAGGTTGTCTTTTATAAAAAAAAAATGTAGACATTTGGATTCTATCAGCGGCACATTTTGTACCTTCTCCCTGGCACCATGAACTCTGGGTTCTCAATACCGTAAAATAAATATTAACAACAATTTATTATTCTCATTTATTTTTTCGCTCTATTACGGCAGATTACGATTGAAAATTTCTCACGTCTGCCATGGTAGCATGTCTTTTGGAAGCCCACGTCTGCTAGCATGTCTTATTCGGTTAAGACGGCTTAGCCAATACATTATAAAACCGTCCTATTACTAGTTATTATCGATCACTCCCTTGACAAAAGTATTCACACGTGATCCAGACGTGATCGAGACGTGATCCAGACGTGATCCAGACCTACAATGAATCTGTAAAAAAACAACAACACAACTTGGTGCGACTTTTTTTTTTAAACATAGCACGATCGTTCACATCGTGTTCAAGAAAGTATCTCTGTCTCAACATGTTCAAATCTGTCTTGCTCATCTCACTGGTGGCTGTGCTAGTGGTGTACAGTAGACTGCCGTTGACTTCTGCACAGGTATGTTGGGTTTCAATGAATGGTTCATAACTGCTCATCGCTTTGCTGGGCCGAAAAAGTATGTCAGCCTTTTAAATGCCTCCCACGCCTGCGCATTTTAGCGACCTTGCCGGATGGAAATTGGCGGCGGACGCCGCGCACCTGAGGAGAGATGGGGCCTTGCGACGAATCTCAACGTTTGTCCCAGGCCCCGCATTTGACAATAGCGTTAGGCCACGCAAATAACACCTACCGCTAAGGCCGCCTCTGTCTGCGTAAACTGTGTATCGGCAACTGATACACACACACACACACATACATATATATATATGTGTGTGTGAGTGTGATGTGTGTGATCTATGTGTTGTGTGTGATCTGTGTGTGTGTGTGTTGTGTGTGTGTTGTGTGTGATCTGTGTGTGTGTTGTGTGAGATCTGTGTGTGTGTTGTGTGAGATCTGTGTGTGTTGTGTGTGATCTGTGTGTATGTATGTTGTGTGTGATCTGTGTGTATGTGTGTTGTGTGTGATATCTGTGTGTGTTTTGTGTGTGATATCTGTGTGTGTGTTGTGTGTGATCTATGTGTGTGTTGTGTGTGATCTGTGTGTGTTGTGTGAGATCTGTGTGTGTGTGTTGTGTGTGTGATCTGCGTGTGTATGTGTTGTGTGTGTGTGTGTTTCCACAAAAGGTGCATCGTTATATAAATAATCTTCGACCTTTGACTAAATAAAATGTTACCTTTACTGGTACGTCCATATGTTGTTGTTTTTTAGGGGGTGGGGTGGGGGGGAAGGGGGATATAGAGAAATTAATGTTTGTGAGTATTAGACAAGGCTATACATTTGCGGTTCCTAGGCAAGGGAAAAAGTTCGGGTTTCCCCATGAAGGTTATGTTTGGAGACCGTGGCATCTGGCGGTTTTAAAAATCAATTAAAGGCAGACGGTGATCTGAACGCTTGTGGGATTTGAACCCACATTCTGCAACTCACCGACATGAGCTCACAACCTCAGGCATCACATTGCCACTACTCTGCTCTGAATCATACTCAACCGCCTCATGGGGGGGGGGGGGAAGAGGGAGATTGTGACCTTTCCCCATAATGATTTTGACCTTTGACCATTAGAAAGTTTCTAAGATGCCAACCTCCAATTGCTGCTCAATTTATTGTGTGTGTATAACTTTTATTTTTTAGGAACCATCAACACCAAGGGCAGGACTGGATGGTAATGATGGTAAAACTGGTAATGATGGTAAACCTGGTAATGAAAAAGCCTCTTCATCTGAAGAAAGTAAAGTATCCGACAAAGACGATGAAAATGGAAAAGACTCATCATCCGAAGAAAGTAAAGTATCCGACAAAGACGATGAAAATGGAAAAGACTCATCATCCGAAGAAAGTAAAGTATCCGACAAAGACGATAAAAATGGAAAAGACTCATCATCCGAAGAAAGTAAAGTATCCGACAAAGAAAAGAAATTTGGAAAAAAGAAAACTTAAAGGAGTCTGAATCTAATTTAAAAAATGACTCGTCAGATGAATAGAAATTATACAATACGGCATGAGGAGAGTTATAGATTAAAAAAGAAGAGTGTGAGAGAGAGAGAGAGAGAGAGAGAGAGAGAGAGAGAGAGAGAGAGAGAACTGATGAAGTTAAATAAATGTCTTTCAGCGTTATTTGTTTTGTATTTACTTCATCTAATGAAGGTTTAAATTAGAAAGACCTACCCCAGATAATGGTGGTCGGACTTTTCGACCCCGCGACACTTCGACCCCAGGACAGTTCGATCCCAGGACACTTCGACCCCAGGACACTTCGACCTTATGACAGTTCGACCCCGCGACACTTCAACCCCAGGACAGTTCGACCCCAGGACACTTCGACCCCAGGACAGTTCGACCCCAGGACACTTCGACCCCAGGACAGTTCGACCCAAGGACAGTTCGACCCCAGAACAGTTCGACCCCAGGACACTTCGACCCCAGGACAGTTCGACCTTAGGACAGTTCGACCCCGCGACACTTCGACCCCAGGACAATTCGACCCCAGGACAATTCGACCCCAGGACACTTCGACCCCAGGACAGTTCGACCTTAGGACAGTTCGACCCCAGGACATTTCGACCCCAGGACACTTCGACCCCAGGACAGTTCGACCCCAGGACAGTTCGACCCCAGGACACTTCGACCACAGGACAGTTAGACCCCGCGACACTTCGACTCCAGGACAGTTCGACCCCGAACTATTCGACCCCCCTGTCAACCTAAAAGCCTAATACACATATTTTAACAATTAAAGCACACATTTAAATAATTAAATATATATTTAAACATTCATGCACATATTTAAACAAAGCTCGAAATAATATTTTAAACAATTTTATACATAATTTGAACAAAGCTAATAAGCATACACAGAAAAAATGATTCAAACACTTTTAAAATAGGTTGACAGGGGTCGAATAGTCCGGGGTCGAACTATCCTGGGGTCGAAGTGTAGCCGGGTCGAAAAGTAGTGAAACTTCCCCCCCCCCCAGTTAATAGTGGGGACGGATGGTCGTGCGGTAAAGCGCTCGATTGTCGACCTGAGTGTCCGTTGTTCGAGATTTTATATCATCCTTTCAGGGACTTCACACACACACACACACACTCAGGATAATGGACACTGAACATAATGTTTTAATGACCCATGACGTCGACATATAGCCCCGTGGACATGATATCCACATAATGTTCATTAACATAATTGTCTTTCTTTGACTTATGTGATGTCAGTGCAATGGACTTTGCTGAAATATTCTATAATAACAAATGATTCAAAATTCATTCATGTTTACTGTTTAATACCGTGACTAAGGTGTATAAATTAAGACATTCGAGATAGTTATAAGTAAAATGTGTGAGGGGGGGAGTGAAAAAAAAATAAT